>JAXGGA010000875.1:0-183241 GCA_038373865.1 Uloborus plumipes
CATGGCCGTGTAGTAAAGTGTGTGGGTTACCTTTAGCCGAGAACTTGAGCCTCATGTCGAGAATGTTAACCAAGCCCCATACCCAATAAGTGTTTAAGAACCAGATGCTAGACAGCATATTAAAAAGACACCCCTTAAGGGGTTGGTTTTACGATAAAGCAGTAGGCGAGCTTAGACCCCCCGATCAGACACTCAGAAGTACTAGCAATTGAACCATCTACCTAAACACTGTAGATTTTTCTGCCCGAACAAGAATTAAGATCACTAAAATGGATTTGTCAGTTGTATTCACTTTCAAGAAATATCACTTACTCCCCACCATCACACCTACATGTGGATCGCCGACAGCATGAGCACCCCAATCCCGAACCACATTGTAATCGCTCTGCTCCGCTCTCGCCGACCTATACCAGTATACCTGTCAAACCCATAGACCCCAACATATATGCCGTATGCATCCCCCGGCATCATTCTTAAATAATTTTCCCAGATGAGATGATTAGCTCTGTTAGTTCCAGTTACGCGGTGGTCCTGAGTGAGTTTTGAAGTTTTCGGACCACCCAGAACTATATTATGCCATCAATTCCACCATCATTTCAAGTCCTGAAACGCCTCCAAACTTCATCTATCCTCCAGAATGGCTCCCAGCCGTCAGTCGCCCTAAAAATAATTGCCCCCCTCTCGAGCTGCGGCAACTCCAAAAATCTGGACCACAATATGCCAAACATCCTATGAATCTACCAAACCCCGTGGAGGGCCTAAATAACTCGGTTGGTTGAATTCCATTTGCCCGCCTGTTCGCTGAGCAATGCACCTTCAGAATTGTGCCCTCTGTCGACCCAACAACATCCCCTCTAAAACGTCACCACTAACGTTACCACGCGTTGCACCGGTTATAGTGCTTATGGGTACAAATAACCGCCACGTGGGCTGGCAGCCAAAAGAAGTTGATAGGTGAATCGACCAGTGCCCGTGCCTATCCTCAGGGATTCACCTTATGGATCGGAATTGTGGTTTGTGGGGCGCTCTGGGTCCTTCAAAAGGTCCTTATAGAACGTCCTGTTAATTTTTTCATTTTGAAAAATAAGGGCCCTTAAAAGTACTTATTTTTGATTCAAGGTCCTTAAAATTATTTTTAAGTCCTTATTTTTCACTATTGCTAGTAATTTAATGATTTGAAATTGCTAGCAAGAGTGAAAAAAATAGTCTTTCAACTTTTCTTTTTTAATGCTTTGGGATCCTGTGTTGATATCTAAACATTCTCAGTGTGAGCAAAGAAAATAAGCCTATATGTGTTGGGGAAGGGAGAGGGGGTAGTTGTCTAGAAAATATCCACTCGCCATTTGGAGTTTGCAAAAAATATATATAGACATGAACTAATAGATGCTTTAATAAGAAAAAAAAACCTTTTACCTCTACAAACTGTTTGTCCTCTCGTATTTCTCCGTCTGTAATCCATATCACAATGATTTATTTTAAAACAGTGGTGCTCAACCTAAGTCTAAAGAAGCATTTCAAGGTTTGACAAATCCTTTTCAACTAGTTCCTTCAGAACAAAATGTTTTTAGAAGTAAATACTGACATGTAAATACTGATTTTTTTTTTTGTCTGGCTACAAAAAAAAAAAAAAAAAAAAAAAAAAAAAATGCAGGAGCTTAAGTCTTTAGTATTTTTGATCTCTAATCATATTGAAAGTTTTTCTAGATAGCATCGTAAAACATGGAAAAAGAAAGAAAATTACTTACTAAGAACTATTATTTTCACTACTTAATTCTTATTTTATTAATAAATTTTTTGCAACTATTTCTTAGAAACCAGTTTTTGAATGCATTATTCATCATATCAATCAATGCAATCAAATAAAAATATTTTGTAATCTTGCACATTCTCTACTTAATTGCTTCCACTTGAAAATTTTAATCCATTTGCATCTGGATTGATTCAAGTAAAAATTATGGTTGACATTCACTAATGGTTATCTTAAATGCAGTGAGATTTTTTCAAATAATATAACAGTAGCTCAGTTTGTTATATTTTGTCATAATTTGAATTTTCCAGCTCATATTTGCAAAGCATTTCTCAGATAAATGAAATTTTCTCTTCACAAAGCACTATTTTAGACAATTCTTGATCCCCTCTCCTACTACAAATATTGCATCCAGTAGGTCATGGAAAATCATGGATTTCAAATTCCAATTGTATCAGATACCTTGCATTTTGTAAAAGTTTGGGTTTGAAGTGTTGCATAAATCTCTTACATTTATCCAAATTGTCTACATCAGTGGTTCTCAACCTTTTTTCAGCTACCGCCCCCTTTAGGACTGAACATGTTTTCAATTCCCCTTTGCAGAAGGGCGTGAAACGGAAAAGAGGGAGAAGGAAAAGCAGTTTTCTTGACCGTTTTAACTCTATAATTTTGCCCAAACAGAGAGTTGAAAAATGACTAGGGGGTAAAAAAAACTTTAAAAAAAATAAAAAACTTTTCAAGCATAAGATATTTGTTTTTTTAAAAAAAAAACAGGTAATTTTTTTCCTCTGAAAAGCTGCATCAAATAAGCAACCAAGTGCAGAGAAAAGTTCCATCAAATGAGTGACCTATTTTAAACGTAGAGCAAAAAGGTTTGAAATAAAAATGCGTTGCTTTCAACTTTTTTTTTTTTTTGAAAACTAATATACTTTGAAAAACTGCACTGTGTTCAAATAGTTTCTCAAACAATCCAATCCCAAAACCATGTTGTTCTTACTAACTTGCAGCTATGCTTTACACGTCCCCCATTTATGGCAATAACAAAGCTGGACTTTCGATTTTTTCCAGGCTGGACAAAGACTCACACTACCAACCCTACATGTCATCCTTAAAGATTAATCAAGTTTTAATTGGAGGAAAAAAAAATCTTCATATATACAAATTACAAGATAAATTCAATTCAGAGATCCTTTTTGAGTATTTTATGGCTTCAAAGGTTAGATAAGATGCCAAAAGTTACAAGTCCTAATTTTTTCGAAAAAAAATATGCCCTGGCGACATCACAGTAAAGACAGGGCTTGTTTTGAAAATGGAGTCTTAAAAACGCATTTCCTTTAATATTAGGTTTCAGACTCCATCACTATGAAGCATTTAAAATTGACGTAATTTTAGGCAAGTTTTGTTAACATTAACAAGGGAGAAAAAGGTCCCTTATGAAATTTTTTCAAAATTGAAAGTTATTTTAAGGCTAATTTTAGTCATGTTAGGGGTCAGAGCTCCTTCCGTTGTTCTCTGAAGTTGAAGTCTTTTAAAAACCTAAATTTAAACTATTTTTTGTTGGGGTTGAGGGATTGGTAAAGGTTCGGGAGTTTTCTCCGGAAATTTTTTCACTATACTCTGAAAAACGCAACTGTAAACTACCTTTGGTGTTGTTACGGCGATGCTCTTACAACATAAAAAGTCGGTCAAGTTTGGTAGCTCTCTTCTAGGAATTTTTAGAAGCCGACTTCCTAAAAAGGCAATTCTAGGCTCTTTTTGGTCATGATTAGGGAAAGAGTAGGAGGGTAGTTCGAGATTCCCTCCCGTTATCATTTTTTACAAAATCATTAGACTGTCTTTTAGAATGATGATTTCCATAACTCTTCAACAGAAATGTCTAGAAACAAAGTTTCAAGCTTTGTATGGTTATGCTAGAGAAAGAGGTGTGTGGTTCTGGATCTTTGCCCCGGAAGTTTTTTTGAAAAGTCAAGTTTTCAAAACGCAATTTTAAGCCTTTTTTTTTTTTTGGCAATAAAAGTTAGGAGAGCAGGGAGGGGTAAGGAATTTAGGACTCTTCTTGAGCAATTTTTAAATGGACATCAATTAAACACAATTTTAAGGCTATTTCAGATAGTTACGCAATGAAAGAGGGGACCCACCTCAAAACTTTTTTGAAATTTAAGTGCTATTGGCAAATTTTGGGCTGTCTTTGATGACGTTAGGAGAAGGATCAGGGTTCGGGAGACAACTCCAGAAATTTTTTTTGTAAACTATCCTTACCGATCCATGAGAAAAGGTCTCCTACCGCCCCCCCCCCCCAAACATGTCCTCTCAAGCAAATTTTAAAATATGCCCACCGCTCCCTTACCGCCCAAAATATGTCCGCCGCCCAAAAGAGGTTCACCGCCCCTCAACATCGGGGGCGGTATCGCCCCCGTTGAGAACCACTGGTCTACATGCAATTCTTTTTAATAAAAGTGAAGAATTCTTCCGCTTAGACTATTTTGGAAACTTTGGCATATCTGTCCTGAATTTTAGCTCTGTGTATGTAGTTAGGTATTAGTAAAAGTGATTCACTTTTACAAAATTAAGTTTTTATCATAATTTTACCAAAATCTGAACTATACTGAAGTAAATAGAAGTAGCACCAAATTAGAATGCCTTTTATTGAAATGCCTTTATTGAAATTCGTTTTAGCATTTTTTTTTCATTGAGAAAGATAGTAAATTGACCCCTTTGTCCTCATTTTAACTTAATGTATTTGTATACGACATATTTTATACTTTTTTCTGCAAAACGCAGCCTCAAAGATTCTAGTGCATCTTGTACTCAAAGCTAGTACTTTTTTGTCTAGTGTTTGATGTAAAATTTCCTCTAGCCTTGGAATTGTCATGAAGAAAAAGTTCAGATTGCAATTTTTTTATTTTGAATATGTTTCTTAGTCTTGGGTTTGAAATGTAATGATAAATGCTTCAAAAACATTTTTTGGGAAAAAAATGCTTGAAAATAAAGGTGTGTTTGTGCAACCTATAAAATTCATGCACATTTGTTGACTAATTAATACTTTCGAGGTCCTTAATTTTTTTGAAAAATGTCCTCAGAAAGTCCTTATTTTTTGTTTTGAAAAAGAAGTGGGAACCCTGATATCATATTTGAATGGCTTTGAGGAAGGATGTTCTGTCACATACAGAAGGTAAAATCTCATAAATCCTTCTATTTCTTGCTATGTCTTTTAATTTGGCACTTTTGAAATTTCAGCGGACTTTAAGCAGTACCCCAAAACTTTTTGTACGAAGATAAGCTTAAAAGCTAGAAATAATATTTCTAATTATATTCGCTTTTATTTTTGTTATTCTTTTTATTATTATAACTTAAAAGGAAAATGTATAATAGTACTGTTGAACATCAAAAATCAGATTTAATTTCCACTGGGCTATAGGTAGTTCAGATTTTCAAGTAATTCGGATTTTCGAAAATAACAAAGAAAATACTGTTCAGAAAAGTATGCTATTTAATCAAAAAAGGTGGTTAAACAATGTACATAATATACAATAAAGTCCATTATCCTACAATATGTAAATACATTTTTTCACAAGAAATAAACTTACATTGTTTAATTAACATAAAGGAAAATTATTAACGATCTAATACATATATCTATGAGGAACAATTATACAGTAATTAAATTTATTAATAATTAGAAAAGTGAATAAACTTTCCGCACAGCTGGAAAGTCGGGAAAGTCATGGATTTTAAATATGATCAAAATTGGTCATTGATTTCAGCGAAAAATGTCCAAAAGTCATGGAAACTGACAGTTTGTCATGGATTTTGGCGTGCAGGACCGATTGTTATTTCTCCCGATCTTGGAAGAATGAAAATACTTCTATCGTCATTCTACTTTGTTAATGGGTGCAATCTGATCAGTCAATAACAGTTTTCAATAAGTTGTATTGTGTTGACCAATTACTCAATGTTAAAACCTGTGAGCGGCGAATTTTCAGTAACTGCGCATGTGCAAGGACTTCGTCACCTGGCTGACAATATAGCGATACAATAGAATAGAGCATGTGACGCATTTAATTTGTATTTCACACTTTTATACTTCTTTTTTTGGGGGATAATAAGTTATTTTGGCTTTTAAATGTTGTTAAGTCCTTGTACTCATTTTTTTTTGTATCAATAAATTGTTGCACATGATGTGTTTCAGATATATTTAGTTAAATTCTTTTCTTAGCTTTGATTTAAATTTGTTTGCACAGCCAAGAAAAAAAGAATATTTTTGAAAAGCAATGGTGCACTGTCTTACACTCTATCTTGACATTTATGCTCTATTTTGATGTCTGTGTCAAATGAAATAGTTAAAATTGTAAGTCATGGAAAACTGTTCATAAAAGTCATGGAAAGTCAGGAAAAGTCATGGATTTGAAAAGTCCAGGTTGAGCAGATACCCTGACTTTAGAAAACTACACTGATTTCATACAAATAAAGTTGAATTAGTAGTGCAAATTACATTGCCACTCGAGTTCCTGATTGAGAGGCTGATGTTTCCCATCACGTCTTCCTTGTCTGGAAGTAAAAATTTTTTTTGAATAAAATTTTTCACTGTCAAACATTATTTATTTTCTGCTTATGCAAATTAACCATGTGAAATCCATTCCAGTTTGATAGTAAATATAATACTCTATCTCTATTACATACTTACTAATGTGCTTAGTTTCATGTCTTTAATCATTGTAGGCAATTATTTATTTTGTAAAATGTCCATGGGGGGGGGGGATTTGCTTTTTATGCGATGTTTTTTTATTTGAGTGAGGTTCTTATTCTATAGTTACAACCAAAAATTCAGTCAGTTCTCTATTTATAACATGCTTGAAGAGCATGCTTAGCTTGTGTTAAAGCCTGGGGACAATGTATTCTCTACATTATTATGTAAAACATTTTTTATATTCTTATGAATTGATTCTTTGTTTCATTGACATTACTTGATTGTTTACATTTTTTTTTTAGTTGAACATGACTACTGCGGCAAGACCGACTTTTGAGCCTGCCAGAGGTGGAGGTGGCAGAGGAGAGAAAGATCTGAGTGCCCTATCAAAACAATATTCTAGTAGAGATCTTCCTGGACATACAAAACTTAAATACAGGTTTTAATATTCAACTCATTTTTCATTTTAAATAAAAAAAAATTCCTTAGTGTGCAGTAAAGCTTTTCTACAGTTTGATTTTTTTTTTTTAAGCTGGTTCATAAAGAAAATATTGAATTTTTTTGAACTGAGCATTCAGACTGTGCTTTGAATATCTTGTCTAAGCATCAAATTGAAAAATTTGGGTGTCATTTTTGTAATAAATAAATTTTTATATGAAGTTTTAAAAAACTGTGTCTAACAGAATTAGTTTTCTTGCTGGCAGTTAGAAATAAGAGCTTGTCAGTCGCATTTTGCGACCAAAAGTTTTGATTTGACACCTTGATTTCCAACCTTAGGTGCTAAATTTGACACCTAAGTTTTGGATCACATTGAAGCTTTTCTTTCATGACTCATTGTGATTAAGATCCATGACTGGTTCGAGGGATTAATTAGTGAAAGTAATTTTCAAATGCAATCAGTTTTGTCTTTAAAAAATGATTTTCTTTTGTAAATTTTACAAATATGTTATCAGCAGTATGTTTTATATAAAGAAAATAGATTTAGATACATATTAGATTCGTGAGAAATGGCACCCAAGTAGTTCATTTTAATGCCTAGAAACATGTATTTGGCACCAACATGATGCCTAGATTAAAATTCTTATTTTTAACACTGCTTGCAGGGCAATGTAGAATACTATTCATAACAGGTTTTAAAAAGTTAATTGGTCAATTTGAGTAGTGGGAAGCTAAGAGATAGTAAACAAACAGCAGTTTTTAAAGTATTGCATGTTTTTGCATAAAAAATATTCTTTTTACTGCTTTTTATGTAGAAAAGGAAGTATTGTAATTGCAAAAATATTTTCACTCAAATTTAGGACTAAATTTCTATTTTGCCCACCCTCGAATGAATGTTATACTGGATTCCAACGGTCTTGAAAATACCTACTTCAACTTAATTTTATTAACTAAGGGTCTGGAAAAGTATTTGATTTTCTGATAAGTTCTTGGAAAAGTAATAAAAGTACTTGAAATTTTTGCTGAGTTCTTGAAAAGTCCTTGAAAAGAAGTGAAAAACCTTTTTCATAATTGCCAAATGTTATGTATTACTTAAAAAATGATTGTACTCTTCGTATTTCGAGCCCTAGTTTTTGTCCGTGTTTAGAAATCCGATTGCATCAGTCTTTTATTTTTATACATAATTCTTCCAATTTCTTTATCATGTGCTTTTTCATGTGTAGAATATGTAAATTTTTGGTCCTTGAGTTGCCTTAAAAAGGTCTTGAATTTTTTTCTTGAATGAGAGTAGGAACCTTGGAGTAGTTTTTCCAACCTGTCAGCTTGTGCATATGTACCTATAAACATATTAATAGCCTAAACATCCCCGAGTCATCCTCTTTATGTCTGTACACATATCTGTGTATTCCTGCACATTTGTGCTTTTTTAACATATTATTTGCAGTTACAATATACTATTTAAGAAATGAATCACTGTTTTTCCCATTTCGAGGCAAGTTCTCATATTTAGAGTTCGCTGTTTTAAGTATTAGAGGTGCATGGGCAGAACACCAATAATTTGGTTATGATATCCAGAGACTGAAGTTTCATCTTTGTAATGCACATTCTGTAATAGTTAATAACCGAATTGGAGGTGGATGTCCTCTCATTTTAGCTGAGATTACCTTCAAAAATATTGCTTCTAGTCATTGTCCAAGTACTACATGCCACAAATTTTAAATTGATAGTTAGTTATGAATCCAGTTTAGTAATTGTAAATGATTTTATTATTTATTACAACATATATCATTACTGCTATTTTATATTATTTAAAAGAATAAGCCAGAATCCTTTCATAATTAGAAATCGGTTAGTGTTGGGAAATCCCACGATTTCAGACGTATCCGTTTTTCACAAAACAACTTATAAAGACTAGAAGTATGTTAAACTTGTTTTGTTCCACAAACTTTATGAATAACACAGTTCTTTTTACTTCTATATGATGCTGTTAAATTTGGAAGATTTTCAGAAAAAAGATTTAAATAATAATACTTTCTCTGTGTCAGACGTATCTCATAACATTCATCATTTACAGAGCCAAAAAACCATCATATAAATACTATATCTGGAAATTTTCAAAATTTAACTATTTTATTGAAGTGAAGTCAATATTCTTCATAAAATTTGTGCAATCAAACAAGGATATTGCATGTTTAGAGTCTTTGCCAGCTGTTTTGTGCAATAATTAATGAATTTTATTAAAATTGAATTACCTGCTGCAATATTTGGTATTCAACTGCATTTTTTTGATCTATTTACAATCTAGTAGGTTTTCATGTTGATATTTTTTGAAGTTATCTGTTTGATATCTACTAACAATTTTAATCAAGTATTTCCAAATTAAATGTTTTATTTCAATTCCAAAGCTATTGATGTACAAACTCTGTATGTACAGTTTAAGGTCTTCTGTATAGATAAAACTTAGTTTTGTGGAGCACTATTTAATTTATTTCTAATTCCTTTGTGATGTATAATATTTGAAAAAAAAAATATTTTCAGTTGCTTAATGCAGGAAATCCGTTTTTTTTTTTAGACAAACTGGACAAAATACTGCAGAAGAATTGAAAAGTAAGGACTTTCGCCGAGAGTTAGAAGAAAAGGAAAGAATTGCTTCCCATGAAAGAGAAGGAAAGCGACCATCCAGAGGTATTAAATCTAGGAATGTAACAAACACAGTTAACTCATGATTTTGGGGCCCTCCGTTTAACTTTACTCTGCCTTATAATAATATCACAATTCACAATTACTCAACAAGTCTTGAAATTTTCAATCTTCCGCAGAAAAAAATGGCCAATGCTTGTTTTAATAAGTGTTGAACTATTAAATGCATTTTCAAAAAGTAACTTTTCATTGATTAGATACATCTTTTCATTTTCCACTTTAACAGATATTTCTCTTAACCAGGTTACTTCCAGTCCTGTTTGAGCTGCTTAACCCTTAAGTCTACGGTAGTGATTTGATGGAATATCGAATATTCTTGCCAAACATCAGGCTTCCATGAACTAATTTGTTAATCCAGCTTCACTGAGGAAATAATTTCTTAATTTTTTTAACTGTTTGCTATTAGTTTCTAAAAAATTCCCGGCTTAAAATTTTATTAGAGTCTTTAACTTAAAAATAATTTTTTATGCTAAAAAAGACTAGATAAAACAAAAGAAAAAGAGCACTTGTCTTAAAAATATCTCTCTTTTAACAATTTTAGTTTCATATCCTTTGTTAATATAAAGCAATTATCAACTCTGATTGTGTTCCTGAATTTTACAGGGATTTTGTAAATTTTCATCTTTAAAATACACTTAAATAAATTTGTAAAAAATAATTTTTTGCTCTTTTTCAAGAAATTAAAAAAAAAAAAAAATTTACTGAAAGTAAATATATTTGCATATTTACATACTTTTAGATTATTAGTTTTTAGATTAGCAGGGATTTTGTATAGCGCTTTCACTTCAGGGTGATTTACAGAACATTTTGGTGGTGTAATTTAAAATATGCTTTTTATTTGTTTCGAATAGTGCTTTTAATTCTGTAAAGTATAGCTGTTGATTTATTAAAAATTTAGTTTCCAAAATAGTTTTCTTACTCGCTATATACATTTGCCATTTTTTCAGATTCTGGAAGCAGTAGTTCAGCAAAGAAAACAAGACTTGAGCAATTACCTGCTGCAAATTTAGATGCAGATGATCCAATAGATGAGGTACTTTTTCTCAGCCTCAACAAGTTACATTGACACTTTTAACCCATTAATGCCTAGCGTCCCTTTTTAGGGACGGTCCAAAAAAGGGTCTGAATTTCCCCAAAATGAACATTTCAACCAAATAATAGTGTTCAATGAGTACCTTGGTATTGTTTCAATTCGTTATTAACATATTGCAGCACATAACCGTTGTAAAGTGTGTTCCGTAGCAGTTTTGATCTGATCTTTATCAAAAATGACATCGTTCACAATCTCAAGAAAAAAAGCTAAGTTTTCAAAGTTATTCCCAGCTTCCCAGTTTATGTTAATTGCTGATTTTATTTCTTATGAAATGTCTTTTTAAATACTATATCGTAGGCAGAAATTTTTTTTCATAAAAAAAAGTATGTACCCTCTGGGGTCTATCGTAACTTTTAAGGTACGATTTTTCTTTCCTTAATAAAACAATTATTTTTTACATAATATTTTTTTTATTATTTTTCTTGTCCATTAAACACTGTTTGTAACCAGTATACGAAATATCTTTGAAAAAGAAAATGTCAGGCATTAATGGGTTAATATTTATCACCTTTCAATACTGGGTGCAACTGACAGATTTAGACTAGATTAAGTTATTTTTTCCCTTTTAAATTAAAAAAAAAAACAAAAACAAAAAAAGGTTGGCACAGTAACTCATAATAAATGTTAAGTTTCATCAATTAGCTTCACATGTTTGTTTGTTTGTTCTGATCCCCGAGACCAGCAGAGCTAGATCAGGTCCATGAGTCTATTCACCCGTAGAAAGTCAAGAACCATCAAGGGGTTTTGGATAAGATCCAATTTGGGAAGCCCCAGACATGATAAAATATGCTCAGGGGAGGCCTGAGCAGAAGAGCACTTAGTGCACATCTCGATGATTTTAGTTCCGTTAAAAAACGTCATTGTTAGTAGATGGCCGCTAAGGAAACGGGAAAGAGCAGTTTGGTCTTTTCTGCTGCCTTTTGCCATCAGAGCGCCGCCTGGGCGATCACTCTGGTACCATGGATGCTTTGGCGGTTTCAGCCAAGCTGCCCTATTCTCTGCCCTGGAAGTTGAGAATAGTTCGGTAAACGTAAGAGGGGACCTTGGCACCATGCTCTCGCTGGCACCGGCTCTCGCCAAACTGTCAGCAAGTTCGTTTCCCACTACGTCCACATGGGAAGGGATCCATTGAAGGTGGATCTGACATGAACATGAAAGCTGTTTCAAGATCCTAAGAATGTGGGTTCCTGTACTATCCCTCACATTATGCCAATCCGCCAAGTGCTGGATGGCACTTCTACTGTCCGAGAAGATCCAGATATCCTTCACATTTGGTAGCGACATGATTGACTTCAGACCCTTGAGAATTGCAATGAGCTCGCTTCGGAAAACCGAGCAACAGTCTGGGTTTCTTCTTTGAATCTTAATTTCTTATCGTTGAAGTCTAATATAAACGCCACTACCAGAACGTTCATTGTCAAGTTTGCTTCCGTCAGTGTACATATGCACAGCATCAATGGGAGCTCTATTAATTCTTTCTAGAGCCAACTGTTTCAGGTAGCAAGGCAATTCCATATGTTTGCTAACTTGAACAGAAAGATTGGTATGAAAGTAGACCCCGTCAAGACCCTCAGCAGGGTCGATGACTTGAGTTAGGCTGTGTTGTTCAACAGAACTGGCAATAATTTTCTCAGAAGTGACTCTACTAAAGGGACTGTCCCGTTTAAGCCTCTGGTTATTTCTCCAAGAACCGAGGAGCTTCGAGGTACGATTTTGGGATCCAAGACTGGAGAGTTTATTGTAGTATTTTAAGCTTCACATGTACTTAGATTAATCACTCAAAGGTTTCAGGATTTTTCCCTTTCAATGTAATTAACTTGCAAGAAGGCAACGCAATACTAAATATCAAATTTTATCAGTTAGCATTACATGTACTCAGATCAACCACTAACGGTTCAGGGTTTTTCTTAATGAATTATAATATTTCGATGTCTTGATAATTCTTGAAAATGACTTTAATTACATTGAAATGTAAAAATATGCCAAATAGCTTAAATTACTTAGAAGAGTTGTTGAGAAGAAAAGTAATGCTTTTAACAGTTCTTTTTCGAGTAGACTGACCAGAGTGAATGAACACCTAAGCCTATTTTGATTTTTTGAGAAATTTAGTGTCGTTAAAAATTGTTGCATTTTCCGTATGACAGTAAAAACACTCCAAATTATATATACGTAATTTACACGTAAAAAATGTTAGAGCTTCTGTGATTCTTCATCAGATTTTATGGGGGGTTTAAATGAAAAAAGCACCCAAACCCAGTGAATGAACAGAACACTCGTACCAGTGGACAAATACAGCATTTTTTAGTTATTTTATTTTTGCAAATGTGTATAAAGAAGTTATTTCTGCTCTTTCACCTAAAAAAAAAATTTTAAAATAGAATTTATCTCTTTTGTTTCTCCTTAAGAGTCTTGATTTATTTTATATTTTTGTTTTCAAAAACCTCAGAAGCTCTGTATTTGTTGTAGCATTTCCTTAACTAAGTTGTTTTTGGGGTACATTCTCAAAATGCAAACCTTGTTGCACCTCAGTATACCATGGGATCGTATGTAATGTGAGCACCAGCATATCCACATAAACGCTAAAAAATGTTTCTAAATCCTATTTCTTTTCATTTTCAATCAGTAATCTTTTGTATGCAACTTATATTATACACATTACTTCTGGATTACACACCCTATGTTCAAGGGAAATTCTTATGCTCCAGTTGACTTTGCTCTTGTAAAGAATTAAAACATTGTTTCTTTAACACCCCGGCGGTCCAGCAGTTTCAGAATTACATGTTAAATGGACGTGATAAGACGTCTAGAACCGTCAGTGGGTTAAGCAGTAATTTACCACCCCTAAGCCAGGGCTAAGGCATGAAATACACCACCAGTTCGACCATTTCATTCAGATACTGCACTCTTATTCTCATTAGGAATCGTCAGTCTGGCTTAGACAGTAACATAGCTGGAGGCAGAAATCTTCTTATAGAAGCTAAGTGCCTAACAATGTAGCCAATGAAAAAATAACACACCAGCGAGAGACCCGAGCAATGGTATAGAGTTTCTGTAAGATGATTTCTGCATACAGTTCAGTTTCTCTCTAAGCCAAACTGATGAATCCTAATGAGGATGAAACTGCAGTATCTGGATCATATGGTCGAGGTGGCAGTGTATTTCCCGTTGTTTGTTTGTTGCTGCTATCCTTATTTATGTCTTATCTCTGGTGTGCTTTTCATTTCTTATCATCTGAATCCTAAATGAGAAGCTTTAAAATGCTTTGTTTTTCTGATTCTCTAAGTTTTTAAAGCTTGACTAAGGCCAATATTTATTGTAGTGGTCCTTAGTGCATTACATTAATTATTTAATTGTATCTTGAAAGTATTCTAAAAAATTTAAAATAATGTTCTGAATATTTTTCAAAGCTTATATGAGCCCTGTAAATGATTTCTAGAAACAGATAATGTTCTTTTTGTGTCTCTCAAAGCTCCCACTGATTAGTTTGAAATCTTTTGAACTTTTTAATTATTTCAAATGACTGGAAAGTATCATATCAGAAAAAGAAAAGCAATTTTCTAACCTTTGTATGGTAGATTTTTTAAACTTTGTTCATTTATTCAATACTTGAAATTTTTTCTATCTTTTTATATACCCAAGATTAAAATAAATAAATGAATAAAAATTTAAACCAGAAAATTGCCAATTTGAGGATAATAATTACTATAATGACTCAAGCAGGAAAAAGTTTTATTATATATAAAGAGTTGTGTCAATAGAGCATGAATTGTAATTAGACTTCTCTCAGCATGGGGATTTAGTGTTTCATAACTGATGATTGCACAATATTGGTTCTGCACTTGACTGCTTTCTTTAACATGCCCAATCTGGGATCAGCAGTTTTGCATTTAAAAAAAAAAGTGTATTTGATAGTTGTATACACTTATATAAATGCTTTTTATCAAAGTTAATACTAGATATGCACTGATAAGCAAATTGGCCGATTAATAAATACCGATTAATTGGCTGAGCCGATTAATAATAAGGATGATTGTTTTTCTACTACCAATTTTACCATCACTTTTTTCTTTCTTATATAATTCCAAGTTTAGAAATAGTAAGTAATTTATTTCTTCGATAATTTTTTTCCATTCTCCTAGATTTTACAAAATAATTTCAATATTTTATCAAATTTCTTAGAACCAATTTTTATATTGTCAATAATATTATTAACACATTCTTAGTTATGTTAATTGGACATAAAAATTCAAAAAAAGGAGGGAGTCTGTTGTGAGCACTCTAATTTAGGAGTACTTTTAATTCATATTTTTAAATAATTAGTAGCAATTTAATTCAATACTTTTATTCTTTGAAAATTAGAGGTTATCTAAAAGCACTGTGCTAAGAAGAAAACTATCGCCACATGAAAAATGTTGCAACATCGTCTATGGTAAATTTATGTAAAATTGGAGAATTAATTTATTAAACACTTTATATCAACTGATGATTATTATTATTGTTAATAAAGTATTCATCATAGTTTCTTAGTGAAGGTATACTTTAAAGAATAACATTTGAAAAATATTTTTTCGTCCGATTAATCGGCTCGGATTTGCTGATTATTAATAATCGGCAAAGTGGCAGATTAATCGGTACTGGCGATTAATTGGTGCATCCTTAATTAAAACCTTCTAGCAGCTAATCCAGAGCCTAGTTCAATGTGACTGGGCATAATAATTATCCTCATCATTTATAATTTATTGAATTACCAAATCAAATGACAAATTACATAAATTACTATTATTGGAAACGTGATTGTATTTTACTGAAATTACCTACACTGACTTCACATCAAATGTATTTATTATAGATAAAATGCGTAAACTGAAAAAATGGTAGATACATTTTTAAAAAATTGGTATTAGTTTTTGGTACAAAGTTACTTTCATGAATGTTTTATATTCTTAATGGCTTCTTTATGTATTTGATTTGCATCAATTATTTCATTTTTTCTCTACTTTTGAAAATTTAAAATAAATTTTCCATCTTGTTGATGGTATTCATGAAGCTTTTTACTTAATATTCATTTGCTGTTTCATTTGTAAATTTTAATGTCTTGTATGCCTAAACAATGCTTTAAAGTTAAAATTGTTAATTATTGTATAATTTTAGGATGATGAAAGTGATGATAGCGATGAAGATGACACTGCAGATCTAATGGCAGAATTAAATCAGATTAAAAAAGAGCGGGCTCAAGAAGAAGCTCGAAAGGTATTGTTGAGCAAAAAATGCCATTCAAATTTATTCTTCAAATTGTTCCTCTTTTTGTGATATTTTGGATTTTGTGACGACGCATGCTTTTTTTGCAACATAATGTTCTAAATATTTTGCATTTTAGTGTACTGTAAATCAGTATCTAAGGTACTGAAAATTTTTATTAGATAAATGTTTTCTACATATTTACAGACACACTCTGTATAACCAAAAATGTATGGACACATTCAATGAGGTACATTTTCTCCAATTTATATCAAGATACCTGAAGAGTTTTTCTTAAATTTTTGTCATGCATTGGGTATGCGTGATCTCACACCTACCCTTACAATACTAATGTCAAATCAAAGGCAAAAACATTTTTTTTTTGTTGTTATAAAGGAAACGAAGTTTCACAATCCAGTTTATTTGCTACGAACAATTATTCTGCATATTTTTAGAAAAATATCTCTTACATAAGATGTAAGCACTTCTTTCAATAATACCTATATTTTGTCTCATAAAAAGCAGTTTTCCACTAAATATTACTAAACTTTCATTAAACCTGATTGTTTACCAGCAAAATATCGCTCGCTGTGAAGTGTAAAATAAGAACATGGGAAATTTCATAAAATATGAGGAATTTACAGGAATTAATTTTTTATTGCACATATTTTTAAAAGTTATCAATTTATAACTTTGATAGTTTTGTAGCCAAGTATGTGTGTCAAATGTTGTAAAAGTATAAAGAGATCAATCATTTAATGGGATATGTTTCAATGATTTCCAGATAATTGATTGAGGCTATCAAAAGAACAAAAAAATCAGTTTTTATGTTAACTCACAACATACTTACTCTAAATCAGTGGTCGGCAATCTTTCAATTGCAATTAACCCGTAGATCTATAAAGCATTTTCTGTTGACTGTGATGATATTTTGAAGCTTACTTTTTGACACAGTAGATAGAATTAATAAACATCAATTTTTGAAATAAAATTAAGTTAAACGTTTAAACCAAAAGTTATTTGAAAAACTGTCAATCTTTTATAGTTACTATTTTATCAATTATAAATAAAGAAATACACTTGTGTCTGAAAATGTTTTGATGTGAGTGAACGTAGCATTATTTTAGCAATTTTTTACAACTGCTTAGTAAGTATCAAAGTCTTTGTTTTTGATAAACGTTAACTTTCTATTTGAAGTTAACCTGGTCTCTACTAAACCGTGTGTGCAAGACATTCGTTAAAGTCTATAGTGTATGCATTCCCCTCCAGCCAATCTTGTATTCACTAGACTTGGAATGGTGATCTTGAGTCAGTTCAGGTGCCCGACCGCTGCTCTAAAACATTGTGAACAAGTAATTTGTACTAGTGAACAATTTCTTATTTGAAATGCATGTCACCAGATCATCAATCTCTTCCTTAATTTTTATGATACTGGACATATATTATTGCCACAAATACATGAGTATGAAATTATGAACGTTTTAAACTTTAAAATTCAATGTTCTTACTTTTAACTTCATTATAATATTTTTCTTGTATGCTGTTAAGTTTTCCAAAAGTTTGTCAAGTTTGGCTTAAAACTCTGCCGACTGCTCCACCAGAGAAATGCAAAAGTTGACCCTGCAATATGAAAAGTCTCATTTTGGTGGTGGCTAGATTGAAAAAATAGCTGAAAAATTGCTGTACTTGTTGTCAATAAATGTGTTTCTGAACGTGTGAGTCATTTTTTTTCAATATAGAAACTTATTTTGGTTTGCCTCATATATAATTTTGAATGCTGACTCAAAGAAATGTCAAAGATATATACTGTTGAACTTTGTTCCAGTGACAGTTCTGTTGTAATGTCAAAATATTTCTTGCCTTCATAAGCAGTTATTCCCATCAATATTACCCATCAATAACATCACTTGGCTGTATCTTGTCAGTGCCCTTGGAAAAATTTCTAAGAGATTTATTGTATTCATATTTTTTTAATTCAAGTTTTCAAATGCACAAGGATCCTGATAATCTAAAACAAGTCTAATGAAATAACTTTTCTGGCAGGGTGGTGGACTAAAATTAACAAATTTAGCTCATTGGTAATCACTCTTGAGTTCAAAAAGCATCTAACTTGAATTCACCATTCACAACAATTTTTACTAGCTACTAGCCTACTTTACTTATTGCTTTATACTTCTGGGTTGCTTCCAAAACTGTGTTATGAAGAATCAATTGACGATAATGATCTTTGTAATTGATATCTCTTCTAATTAAAATTGTAAAATTATGTAAATAAGTTCTAAAGCCAGAAAAATTATGAATCTAGCAATACCTAGCTCGATGGTCAGCTCACTGGCATTCGGGAGAAAGATGCATGACATAGATAGATGCATACGTGATACCCTCAATTCTTTATAATATTAGATTGGTCAAATGCTAAAAACAGCTTTCGTCATGGGAAAAATCTTGCACAGAAGGTTCATATCACTTTTGACAGTGTTGATGCCAATGGATCATTGGACACATGCTATGTGAAACGATTAATTCTACTTTATAAACGGTTTATCTACTCTAGTGGAAGAATGTGTGTTTGTTACATGATTAACAAATATTTTTTACTGTTGTTTTACTTATACTGTTATTTTACTTACAAATATTGTTGTTTTACTTATTATTAACTTTGATGTTGACAGCATTCGATATGGCGAAGCTGTGCAGTAATTGTAATTTTTTTGTGTTATAAGATGTGCTTAGACATTCTGAAATATTGTCCTTCGAATTTTGGCAGCTCCTACGAGAAAGATGAATGAATCCATGATGCTGCAATATCCATAACTATAAAATAAAGTTATCTTTGAATCTGAATTTCAGCATCAATAGCTTGGAATTAATTAAAAGGATGTTTACTGTTATCAAAGACATTGTTACACTTTCATTTCAATTAGTTATTATTTTATATGAGTAGCTGTTCATGCTTTAATGATGCAATTTCCCTTTTAGGAGGCAGAAAGAAAAGCCCAAGAAGAGCGTATCAGGACTGAAAATATTTTGAGTGGAAATCCACTTTTGAATAGTAAACCGGCAGAGTTTAAAGTTAAAAGGAGATGGGATGATGATGTTGTTTTTAAAAATTGTGCTGTTGAAGAACCGGATAGAAAAGAGAAACCTTTCATCAATGATACATTAAGATCTAGCTTCCATAAAAAGTTTATGGAAAAGTATGTTAAATAAATTGATGCTTTGTGTCTAAACGAATGTGTATCACAACTGCAAGTGAATGAATTCATTTATGTAAATATTCACCCTTTTTTGAAATAATTCATTTCTTTGCAATGCTTGTCATTTTATTAATTTTTATAAATATTTTATAAACAGCTGTTGACTTTGATGAATGCTAAAAAAGGATGTAACTATTAAAAACTTAATGTATTACATAAGCCTGTTTACTTTATATGAAAAATTAGTCATCCCAATTCAGTGACAGTTACTTTGACTTTTAATAATAATGTTTCAAGATATTTTGATGTGCTCAATTACTGAACATACTGTTTGCACAACTTAAACAATTTCACTGAGATTAGTTTCTTTTCTCTTTTTAAAGAGTTATAACTTTTGTGATGCAGTGGCACTTTTAAGGTGCAAAAAAAAAAAAAAATTGTGCTAATATGAAGGGAAAAAATAATAATAAATTCTAAAATAAATATTCATATGTGCTTCTGTCAAATTTAAATAGCAGTTAAAGTTAAACATTGTTAAAGACTAAAGTTCTGCTCATTCTACCGCAAATAAGTCTTATCTACTTAACCAATTGTTACCATAGTAAGTAGAACTAGATGACCCGTGCGGAATTCCGCAAAAAAAAAAAAAAAAACTCTAAAATTAAAATTTAATACGACAATTTTTATTGGCTTCATTATCTGCCCGAAGTTGCAGCGCAGTGTCGAAATCTATAAAGAAAAGTCCAGCGTAAGTTGGTGTAGTCCCTGCCGGAGGTTGCAAGTTCCCGATCATATGGTACACTTGACCATGTAGTTTAAAACAATATGGACCTCTGCCAGGAATGTTAACTGAGTCCACTTTGACTGAAGCGAAGGCCAAAGCATTGTTGAATTGTCTAATATTGTCTAGGTAGTAGACACCTTCCTGTTAGTCTGCCTGTTGGTACCCTGTTCCTTGGCATTGTAAAATCTTGTACGTTTGCACAACATCGCCATCAACTGCCGTCGTTCTGACAACTTTTCAAAGAGATCAAAGACACGTTCACTTTTACAACTACTACAAAAGTGATACCCTATATTAAAATCAAATACCCAAGGCTACTACTAAACTAAATACTAACGTTATCGCAAAACTACCATAGTATTTTGAAACAATAAAAGTTACAATTAAGGTTTACCGAGCTAAGCCTTGGCTTGAAATGTCGCATTTAAAATTGATTTGAACAACAATGGTAACGATTTTAACAGTTGCGCAAAAAATTTAACTTTTTCAAACTTCAATCGCTTATGTCGCTTAAACGTGGATTTTCGAGATTCTCGTTACGCGGCGCCAGCGGAGAAACGTTTTAAAGAACGCATTTTTTAAAATCTTTCGAATGAAATCAAAATGGAGACGATACGACAATTATTTCGCTAGATGGAGTCAATTTTGTGCCCAAAAATTGAAGTTCGAATAAAAAACGAACCGACACTTTTTAGAGGGTGGGTCTAATTTTCGTTAATAGCCCGCGGGATAAGCTTCAAAATCATAAACTTTCATGCAATTCGATAAAGAAATGAGCGAGTTTCGACCAGGTATAGGATTCGGCTTAGAGAAATAAAATATGGAGACATGCCTTAAGAACATTTTCATATATTAGAATAGCTAACTTGTAGGGGAGAATACATTTTGATCATTTATTGAAATTCTGGATTATTTGGCAAATAACTTCCTCCACATGTTGAGTAATTGCTCAGCTTCACTTTTACTCTATTAAGTTAGTAAATTTGATTGTTTTAAAAGTAAAATTTATTAGCTTCTGCAATGTAAAAGAATTAAGGGGTTACAGTACCTCAAAAATGACCAAAAGACCAAAAAAAATTTTATTGCTTATTTCAAAAGTAAAAGTTATTTAAAACACTCAGAAAAAAACAGCATTGTTATAGCTAAATTATTTAAAAAGTTATGAGTGACTTTAGGGCATACATGCTATGTGTTCTAATGGAAAAGCCAAACTTTAAAGTGCTTTTTCTCGGTGATCAGTTTTTAGTGTTTCTAGGTTACTAGAAATGCTAAGGAATTTTTTCTATTAAAGATATAACTTTAAAGCAATATTTTTTGCATTCAGGATAATATATTTAACAAAACTGTGCATTGATTAAGCGTTTTATAAATTACAAAAATTTTTAGAGTTTGTTAAACCTCAAAGAACAAAATTTTCTAAGATTTTTTTACATAAAAGGTCACAAAATATTTTCTAATCAAAATATAAGAAAATGAATGCACAGATTTGTTGAGGTTTTCCTTGTGATCATTTCGCAAAAAGAAATTTTGAAATTAGTGCAGAAACAAAAAAGCCTTAGGGTTTTAAAAAAACTGAAATTTTCTTACATTTTTCAAATTTTCAAAAAAAGTTTTCAAAATTTTTGATGTTTGAAAATAAATTATTGATTTTTAAACAAGTGCAGAAACAAATATTTCAAAGAATTAACTTTTTCACTTAAATTAAAGAAATTTGTTAGAAAGGTACTGTAACCCCTTAAGGTCTCCAAAGTAGTGATTCAAATCTTAATCTTTTCTCTACAAATTTAAATCATCAGGTATCTTTTATACTTATGAAAAAAAAAAAAAAAACTGGATTTATATTAGCTAATCTGATAGAAATAACAAGACAACACTATTACATAAATCAGAGAAGTCCGCAGACTATTTCTTTGAGGAGGGGTGCGCGTAAAGGGAAACAAATCTTATGTTTTTGTAAATATAGTTTTACATTATATTCTACAGAATTCAGAATCTACATGCAATGCACTTTGAAGCACGAAGAGCAAAAAAAAAAAAAAAAAAAAGGTAATAATGCAGCAGCAGTAAAGCTGTGGATAACACTTTACTTCTTATTACAGTACAAAATACCACATACCGATCAATGCAATAATAAAGATATATTTGCACTTGAAAAGAAGTTTGTATTTGAGCTTATTATGCTTGGTATTGCATGATGATGAGAAAATATGGAGAAATGGCATAATCCAGAAGCATTTGCTAATAAAATGCTGTGCAATTACAGCCGAAAATTTATTATATGCATGACACATATCATCAAATATCAAAAAAATTCAAAAATGAGCTTAAAGTTCAATGTTTTCCACATTTAATTTGTAAAAAAATATGTGATCTAAATCACATATTACATCTAAAAAAATGTGATCATAAAAGTTAATTTTGAAATTCTTTATTTGTGGATTATACTCTGTAAAACATGGTACATTGAAATTTCAAATTTATTGTGAAAAATTGAACTAGTAACTAAAAGAAAGTGAAAGAATTTTAGATGATTTACTTGACTTTTTACCATTTTTCAAACTAAAAATTGCTGAACTTTACCAAAGTTCCAGTTTGAGATACTATCCTACAATTTAAATATAATTTTAAGGTTCAGTAATTTATTTTTAACATTACTTGGTGCTAATTTATGATCTATCTTACGACTAAAGTCACAGTTCATCTATAGGCATTATAACAAAACTCAAAAATAGTCTACAAAGAAATATGTCATGCAGACTGTTAAAAAAAATTGGCTACTGGGATAGCGAATGTCAATAACAAATCCATTATTTAGTTTTAAAAATCAGTATTTAGTTTGTTAATTCTGAAGAACAATGGAGTGATGGAAAATGTGTTTAGGAGCATCCAACATGTGCTAGATTTGACTAAAGTCGGGTGACCTTGATGAATGAAGCAGATGTAGGTCCCTATAATCTTACTTTAAAACAGGCCCCATATGGTCACAAATTTTTCAATGTGTCCATGGAAACTGCTAAGGAAATTTATTTAATTGTAGGTTTCTTGAGTTGCAATAACTACTCAAGAAACCTAAAATTAATGCAAAAGGTAGGGTGCATTAATTTAATTAAATGCATAGGTGCAAAATTTGTGACCTTGAACATACTTATTTTAAAGTAACAGACTATAGTATATTCATCAAACCGATCTTACAGGGTTTGGGAAGAGATAATATGTTGCATTAACCTAGAGAAAAGCCTATTTCTGTTGTGAGCTGTCAAAAATGAATGTTACTAATTGTGCACTCAAGGGTCCCCCATACTTAACAATTCTCATGGTTTAATCGTTGGAATGAGGTGCTGCTCTGTTTTTTTATCTTTTCTTCTTGACCAAGAAGCATTCCTCGAGGTATTGATTTGGAATGTAAACTTGGAGGACTTTGTGATCACAGCAGATTTAACTCGCACCAATCACCATTAGTATACATAGGGGAATCTTGGATCAGCAAGCATCAGAAATGAATATAAAGTGGCAGGTTTGACTTAAAGATATCTAGGTATCATCCACCTGTGAGAGATGATATCCAATATACCACATTTTATATTTCTATTCAATCTGCACCTTTTCAAGATGAGATTGTGTCCTCCAGTAACTTGAAAAATTCTAGCTGAAAGAAAAGAGTTGTAATCTCCCATGTTTATGCCCTACACCTATTCTGCGATCAGTATGGCTATCCATGAATCTTGATTCATTTCTCTAGAATCATTTTTCCACATCTCGATTGTTTGTTGATGTTATTCTGATTCTTATGTTAAATACAGAGGGCTCTATTAATTGGTAGGAAAGTTCTTATAGGATATTTACTTTTGTGTTTCAAAGACAAAAAAAGGTCATTGTGAAGCACCATTACTGACTTTTAGTTTATAGTCCAGGCTAGAAGGCCATCAGGCACGTGCCGTCAATTAATGCCTAGGGTAGGCAGATGTGAAGATTTGTGGAATAATATAGAGCTTTAAAACCGCATAAAATGTAAAAAGTAGTAAAAAATATGAATATGAAAGATGTTTACTTACAATACAAATAAAATACATATATGCAGGAATATTCGACTGCATATATGTATATAATTTATATATCTCATTTCCGTATTGGATACAGTTTCAATTTAATCCAAGAAAAAGCGGGATATTAAAAAAAAACCTAAAACAGTTGAAAATTACTGCATTTGACAAAAAAGAAAACACGACAATAGAGTAGCAAACTGTAAGCATTCAACAGTACTGTACAAAAGACGATATTAAGACGTCTAGACCATAGAAACGCCACAAACTCTACAGGCACAGTTCTGCGCATCACGTAGTCAAGTTTCGGCGGAGAAAAGAAGAAATCGCAAAGGCACTTTTCGGACAGCCTTTCGTCGCCGCTTTTCGAGCATTAGGGGAGAAAAGTGCGGGGCACGTGCACTTCCTAATACTACGCACAGTATAGATACAGTGGTTGAAAAGCAGCGGTAGTCGGTGCTTTTTAAGGAAGAAAAATGAACATTTCCGGGGGTTTTTCTGCTTTATTCGCTGTTTACTGCCTTAATATTTCCAAATCAGCGCATTACATGTCATTTTATGAAATTAAAAAATTGGTATGTTTTCTTCATGGGTAGGCACTGCCTACCTTGCCTACCCAGACGGCACGTCTCTGAAGGCCATATACCTAAAATTTTTACATATATGACATTTTTTGGCGGTTTCTATGTGAATTTGACCTGCTGATTCCGAATCCGTTGAGTGCCAGACGCTAAACCTTGAGCATTTTTGTCAAAATGGCGAAATCCAATATGGCTGCTGTAAAAGGTATGAAGCAAATTAATGGAATCGTGTGTGCAATAAAACGTTTTATACACTTAAAAATGATTGTACTCTTTAGTCAAAGTATAATTCTATTGAAAATTTATATTTATGAAAAGTTTACGAATAAAAAAATTATCAAAATGGTAAAATTCAAGATATCAGCCAAAAAAGTTGTAAGGTTTGTTTTCAGGTATTAATCATTTTTTAAACCGTAATTTACATGAAAATAGAATGTTTTAACAAAGATAAATGTTTAAAATGATATGCAGGGAGCATAAAAAATGTGATTTAGCCAAAAAATAACACTGTAAAAATATTTAGAAACATTCCAAACTTAAGTTTCGGGATTTTGCCGGTTTAAACCAATTTCCTGCAAGAAACAAGTTTCTTTTGCGAAAAAGTTTCCCATGTTGATACAAGTTGCATGAATGCGAACTTCTCACTGGTGTGAAAGATATTTTTAGCTACCAGTTGGAAGGTATATCCAATCTGTTTGTTTAGTGTTTTGCCTTCAGCTCGATAATGGATTGTCCAAATTGACTTCACCCAAGTAAAGGTATGTGCAATCTCTCGATATTGTAGTTTTGGATGAATTGCAAAACAAATAAGCGGCTTAGCTATTTGCTTGCAATTTTTGCCTTAGCACTGGCCATATTTGATAAACTGCTCCAGGAGCTTTCCTTGTAAGCCAGAAAAGTGCTGAACTGTTACCATCAACCTATTTAAGAGTTTTTGGGAAGTTTACAATTTCTTGCCGTAAAGTGACTTACTTTAATTTGGAAGGTTTCTAAATTCTTTTGGAATACTACTGACTTTAGCTAAATAGTGAGTCATAATCACATCAGCTTCTTAATGAGAAACAAAAGCTTGTTGAATTCCAACACCAATCTAATCGGAAAAGAATCGGTACCAGTAACAATTACACATTGACCTGGGGATCGAACACAGTCAGCTCACAACAAACTTAATTACTTGCGTCATATTTGGTACTATTTTCAGCAAGATATCTCTTTTAGAAAGCGGTGATTTTTCATTAAGTTGAAAAACACAATAGACATTTTTCTCTTGTGTGGCTCGACGTTGTGACGTAGTACTAAATTTATCGTATCTCTTAAACAGATTGTGCACCGCAAGAATGGTTTGTATTTCGTGCTAAAAAAGGTTTTCTGCACCATCAATACAATTACTCAAGCAGGTAGCTTTGCGAGTATAGGTACTACCCACAATGTTGTACATTCACCAAGAATGATAATTTCTGGACTACTCTTACCGCCTACCCTGAAAACTGCCTTTAGTTTTGACTCTTGTGCAGATTTATTTGGACCTCTCATATTTCACTCATCATCAAATAAAGCAGTAGGAAGAGGAGCCAGTTCATGACTGAATAATTTCTGCAAGGAAGCTTTCCCTTGATGACTCCATTAAACCTTATACCATTCTTGTGTCTGGCGTATGATTTGAATCACAGATTTTAGTCTTTGCGGTGAACGTAAGCATTGTTTTAACCTTCTTAATGTTTAGTGGCATCCTTGAGGACACGTTTTGTCACATGCATGCATCTGTGTCTTGCCAATTTTACCCGAGTCCTCTGCATTTTAAGTCCTATCAATACTTTACGTTTAAGTCTATATCACATCAAGAAAAGAAATAAAACACATTTTTGTAGAGATGGTAGGTATAGTGATTTGTACTGTCATTGGAAGTAGTAAAATGAAAAAAGACTTGAAGGAAATTGGTTTAAACCGAAACTTAAGTTTGAAATGTTTCTAAATATTTTTACAGTGTTATTTTTTGGCTAAATCACATTTTTTATGCTCCCTGCATATCATTTTAAACATTTATCTTTGTTAAAACATTCTATTTTCATGTAAATTACGGTTTAAAAAATGATTAATACCTGAAAACAAACCTTACAACTTTTCAGGCTGATATCTTGAATTTTACCATTTTGATAATTTTTTTATTCGTATACTTTTCATAAATGTAAATTTTCAACAGAATTATATTTTGACTAAAGAGTACAATCATTTTTAAGTGTATAAAATGTTTCATTGCACGTACGTTTCCATTAATTTGTTCATACCTTTTACAGCAGCCATATTGGATTTCGCCATTTTGACAAAAATGCTCAAGGTTTAGCGTCTGGCACTCAACGGATTCGGAATCAGCAGGTCAAATTCATATAGAAACCGCCAAAAAATGTCATATATGTAAAAATTTTAGGTCCGATGATATTTCAATGGACACTAGCCTGGACTATTAATGTTTCTGTAATTTATGCAGTATCTTTGAATGCGAAAAATAGATCTGTATTATTTTAAAATATAATTGTATAAAGAAAAACCTTAAAAATGGACGCTTTTATTACATCCCCCTCCCCCCGTTTATTAAAATCTATTTTTTTTTTCCAATTATCAAAATACTTACAAATAAATTTATTTTAAACTCTTTTCAAAAATCAATGCGAGTTGAACTTATCTTTTGTTATGCTGACAAACCCTTGGTCTGTAAGCATTAAATTTCTTGAATCTTTTATTTGTTTTAATTTTTTTAAAAAAGTTTGCAAACATTTAACAGAACAAAATAGTTTTTTTTTAGCTTTAAAATAATCTTAGAAAAAAAAAAAAGAAATCACTACTGTAGGATGGGGTAACTTTGGGACACTTTTCAAAGTTTTACGCTGTTTCTTTTTTTATTTTTTAAGTTAGGTTACTGAAAAAATTATTAATATGTAAAGCCTGTCTTCCTCTAACAAAATATAATAAGACAATAACTCTAGGAACAAGGGTATTTTATTAAAAAATATTTTAAACTGTCTCAATCTTACCCCACTAATTGGGGTAAAATTGGGATAGTGCATTATTTCCATTAGAAATAGCAAGAAACATGACTTTGTACCAATGCTACCCCACAATATTGTATAAGTGCATTATCTACCTAAGAAAAGACAAGGTATTATTGGTATACAAGAGTGTGTAGCAATTGCATTTCGGATCGACAGTGTCTTGTTCTTTATTGCTAGTAAAGCCTCTTGTAAATTTTCTTCAGTGTAATTTCTGTAGGGCCGTGTGCCAAGAGCTCTTTTATAATTTCTAGGCATTTTATTGTCCGATGCAATGCTGAAAAAAAACAACTATTATAAAAAAAAACCCAGTATACAAACTTTGGGGCTGTCCCAAAATTACCCCGTAAAGAGCTGAAAATTTAGTTTATAGGGTATATAAAACAAAATACTTTAATACCATTGTTAATTCTGTATAAGATACTTAAGAAGATGTTTGGTATTGTGTATACGTACTTGAAAGTGATCTGAAGGTCACAGTTCTTGAGGCAGAAGAGAAAGTTTCATCAAAACAAGAATTTTGTGAAAAACAATGGCAAGAAATAAAACTTGGCTGTCATAACGTGGCAGTAAACTGGTTCTGAAAACTACCGCCAGGTAGTGGCAGGGTACAGAACTAAACAAAGAATGCGTTTGCAGATTGAACCTACGCAGTGTGTCCCTCAGGGAATCTTGCAAACTAAAATTAACACGTTGTCCCAATGTTACCCACCCAGTCCCAAAGTTACCCCAGCCTACGGTATGTGAATGAATTGTTCTTATCTTTTGTTATACTGATAAACCCTTAGTCTGTAAGCATTAAATTTCTTGAATCTTTTATTTGTTTTAATTTTTTTTTTAAAGTTTGCAAACATTTAACAGAACAAAATAGTTTTTTTTAAGCTTTAAAATAATCTTAGAAAAAAAAAGATATCACTATGTTGAATGAATTGTAGATTTTACATATTTCTATTGGACATTCAAGGATGCAAAGTGTTGCAAATTAATGAATAGATTTGATTATAGTTATGAAGTTATGATAGACTTATAACTTTAGGAATTACGCAGTGTCATTTTTCTCTCATAACACTCATAATTTTACTTTTTTTTAAAGTTTAAATACCGTAAATCAGGGTTACTTGGACCCAGAAGAGGGCTACTTGAGCCCACAGTAAAATGATAAAATCTGGGTTTGGTACTAGCGTTTGAGACTGCAGAGGGCTTCTACCTAGTGGAGAAACAAGGAACTACGTGCAAGTCTTCAACTAGTAGGTACCAAACCTAGATTTTATCATTTTATTGTAGTGGGCTCAAGTAACCCCCTAGGGTCCAAGTAACCCTGATTTACGGTAATTAAATTTTTTGCCAACCTGAGGAAATAAATATGTTTTTAAAATTGTGATACATATTGATCAGAATTGTCTATATCAGTGGTTCCCAAAGTGGTCCACAAGGACCCCCAGGGGTCCCCTGAAGTTTGTAAAGAGTCCATATGAACGAAAGAAAGAGTTGGGGGTCCACGAGATACAAATAGGGGTCCATCAGCCAGGATCCTGTACAAAAAATCTGAGCAACAGCCTGCAGCAATTGCTACAATTTGTAATAAATGCTATAACCAAATTCATAATATTACTTACCACTGTGAATTATCTATATGATGCAAATGATGAGAACTTTAATTATCTTTCACTTTGAAGTAAACTGGATGTTAAAAGGATCATGCTTGACAAGGTTTCTTTTATTATTTTTTATACTTTTTAACATTGGCCTCTTAGTGGATTATCAATCTTTTTGATGACATTAAAGAATCTAAATTTTACAAGAAGCTGATTGGAATAAGCACTAATGAAGAACTTAAGATAGAGTTTAGGAAATGGTATCAATATTTTTCTTCAGAAAAACATATCTGTAACTTATCTTACCTTTGGAATATCACAAGAAAATTGTTGTAAGCTTTTACATCTTCATACTTCTTGCAAACAAATTTACGTTCAAGCACACATTTTCTTACAAAAATCGAAAACGCTGGCAGTCTCTGATCGGGGAGATTTAAAGTTATGTCTCACAAAGCTAAAGCCAAATGCTAAAAATTTGCTGTTGATACACCAAATTCAGCCCCCCCCCCCCTAAAAGCAGTCATATTTTATTTCCTTGTACACCTATTACACACTGCTCGACATTGAAAATGCAACACCAAGAAGGAGTGGTCAGAAATTCATGCAAATTTTACCGTAGACGCACGTCACTGAGTTATGCAAATGATATGATATGCGCAGCTCTCCGACGAAAGTGAAGTAAGATATAACAGTATGAAGTTGAAAAGTGGGCTATGTTCATGTTGGTTTTTCTGCCAGACTAATTATCGGAGAAATTTGGTTTTTGTCTCGAAGGATACGTGTGATAGGAGGAAATGCCACGCCGTCCTCAACGAAGACACTTCCAGCATATAGACGACTTTACAAGGGGTATGGTGATTGGACTGAGAAGGGGAGGTCGGTCCATACGTCAAATTGCAGCTGATACCCACATGGATGCAAGCACTGTGCATCAGTTGTGTCGGAGATGGTTGGAAAGAGGAAATGTAGCCACATTGAGGGGTGCAGGTGCAGCCAGAGTGACGTCAGACCGCTTGAATCGACGGATTCACCGACAAGCTGTGGCGGACCTGCAAGTCACTTGTACGTCGATTCTGCAGCACGTGCAAGGTTCCCTGGATGATCCTGTGTCGACCAGAACCATTTCCCGTCGACTGGTTGCGCGTGGCCTGCAATCACGGCGCCCGCTAAGAAGACTGCCATTGACCTCACAGCACAGACTCCAACGTTTGGAATGGAGCCGGACCAGAGCGACGTGAATGGCAGAATGGCAAACCGTAGGGTTCTCAGATGAATCCCGCTTCTGTTTGTCCAGCGATAGTCATCGCATACGTGTGTGGCGTCGACGTGGAGAAAGATCGAATCCGGCAGTAACTGTGGAACGCCCCACAGCGCGGCAACGTGGCATAATGGTTTGGGGCGCTATTGCATACAATTCCGTATCACCTCTAGTTCGTATTCGGGGCCACTATGACGGCCCAACGATATGTAGATAATGTACTGCGGCCGGTGGCAATCCCCTACCTTCAGGGTCTGCCAAATGCAATTTTTCAACAGGATAACGCCCGGCCTCGCAGTGCTCGAATCAGCCAACATGCTCTATGAGGTGTACAGATGCTTTCCTGGCCACCATACTCCTGACTTGTCACCAATCGAACATGTGTGGGACGTGATTGGACGCCGTTTGCAGAACCTGTCACTGCCTCGTTCAGAGGACGAACTGTGGAAAATGGTTGAAAGGGAATGGAGTGCCATCCCTCAGGACACCATCCGCAGGCTTGTTGACTCCATGCCTAGACGTGTTTCTTCGTGCATCGCTGTCCGCGGTGGTCCTACTTCTTACTGAGCCGACGCCGTCCTCGCTCTAAATTTTGCTTATTTATTTTGAAATAAATATCACTTATTGTTCCATGCTGTCTCTGTCTTCTTACCAAATTTCATCAATTTCTGACCACTCCTTCTTGGTGTTGCATTTTCAATGTCGAGCAGTGTATGTAAGAAGATGTGTACCTGATTTAAGTTTTGTGCCATTATTATTATGAAAATATGAATTAAATGTTACGTTTTTCTCTTCATCTGTTTTCTTTTAATTTAAATTTTAATATTTTACTCTGCAGTAAAACTGTCGAACTAAATTTTAAAAAAGTTTTTAGACATTTAAGAAGTTTTTTGATTGTTAAAAAAAGCCCTCATACTATTGGGTAAATTTCTGATTCATTTTGTTATATTTACATATATCTTGCTTTCATCTGGTTGTTTTCGAACATCTATAATGAAACTTAACCATCTAATTCACGGTTTTGAATGCTTCAGTTCTTTTATTTCAGTGCCTGACTGGTTTTGGAACGACTCCTATAGGAAGAGGGTCCAGAAGAAACCGGAAAACTCAGCAAGGGGTCCACAGAACAAATAAGTTTGGGAACCCCTGGTCTATATCATAAATAAATAGAAAATAATTGGATTGGAAGAGTACTTTCAAATATCAATCTCTCATAATTTATTCAATTGAACTTTATTAAAAAAAATTGCATAAATAAAAATTATGATAAAATAAATTAAAAGTGAAAGATAAAACCATCGGATTTGTCATTTTATTCAGTAATCATCGTCATCCATTTGCTGTTGAATCTGGTTTTGTCCAAATGGCCAGCTTTCTCCAAAACCAGTGTCCAATGACTCTTGTTGTGTGTATTTGTCATGGATGTCATATGGCTTTTGATCAAAGTCAAATTCGCTTGGCTCCCATGATTTCTGTGGATGAAAGTCCCCCTTGTCTATGGAGGGAATCCAAGGTTTTGATTCAAATGAAGATATGAAGTCACTTTTTTCTGTTGTAGATATTGTCCCTTTTGGGGCACACTTTGAACACTGACAGGTGTCCGGCTGTAGGAAAGTTTTGAAGATGTTATTCCCGTTAGGGCATCGAAGTTCGATGGTACGTTCTATTGTCACATTGACTTTGCAGCATTGGCACGTATCCTTGAAATCGCCATCCTCTGAAAGAAATATGATAGAAATTTAGGCTATTATACTTAGGGCCATAACCAGAATTTTGTTTTGGGGAGCATTTTACCAAACACATTTCTCAAGAAATTTATTCTGATTTCATATTCTATATTCCATAGTTTTTTCTTACAACAAGGTAGTCCTAAAGAGCATTAACATGAAAAAAAAAAAATGTATCTTTTCAATGAAGAAAAAAATCTGATCACTTCACAACTTTGCCCCTATTTAATATTCAATTTCTTTTAATCGTTTGAAATAAAAGATGTCTTTATTCATGTACGTGCATTCGAAGCAATACTTCCAAAATTTTTGTGTCATTAAATATAAAATGTGTTAAATAAAAAGTTTGGCACTTTCAAATTTAAAGAATTTTGGTGTTTTCGTTTGCGGTATTCAAAATCCTAAGAAAAAGATGTAATGTTCTTCAATAACTACAATACTGCAGATAAAGCACTTAAGCTGTGCAATTAGTCAATAATGATAGTTTCATTTTTCAAATGAAATTAAAAAGTAAATAAGAAAATTAGAATTAAGATAGTAATAATATATTTTTTTCATCAAAAAAGGGGTTTAAAAAGTATTTTTTGGAATCGTTTTGAAAACTTTCGGAGAGGGTTTGAACTCTAAAAACCCACTCTTTAAATACGACCCTGATAGTACTACTTGAATATATAGTTTTATTCAGTATATCAGACAAAGGCGGCTTTAAATTTCAATTCTCTTCCCCCTAAAGTCCTTTCTTTTGACATACATGCCAATCCCAACACGGAACTTTTTTATACATTTTAGGTCTGTTAGAAAATGCCCAACAAAAATAAGTCCAACGCGCTTATTACTTCAAAAAAAAAAAAAAAAAAAAAACTCAATTGTCGCAGCCTACTTTATTATTAATCCCACGATATGATACCTGAAGATTGGGCTCATAAATTAATAACACTTACCTAATGAATAGTAAGAGCTGGAGTGACAAGCACCAGAGCATTTTAGGACATTAGGCACTGGTTTCTCATTTACACATATCCCTCCGCGGTGGGCGTCTTCATATGTAAAAAAGCCTATGGTATCGTCCATGGGAATTGGTGCCGTACTGCAGTGGATTTCTGGAAATTAAAAAAAAAAAGGAAAAAAATCCTCTAAATATTTACATGCTATTTACATCATTACGTAATTGAAAAATGTCGATTTTTTTTTCAGGCGAACAAAGAAGTAGTGTGAGCTCCACATGAGATTTTTTTTTTCAATAGTATTAACAGAAGAAAATATACCGAGGAAACTTACCACTTGTAATGTTGCATATTTCACAGCACCCACTCTCATCCTGAATAATTTTATCCTGGAAAGAAATAACTATTGAACTCTGATGTTTTGTAATGTGCAACGTACAAAATAAAAAGCATTAGTTCGATTTTGCATTGCATCAGCAATATGATGATTGCAAAAAAAAAAAAAAAAAAACGAAGTAAACGATGTTCGTGCAAGTACTCAGTGGAAACATTCCCCTTAAATGATGAAAAAAACCCCCGAAAATTTGACATCTCGAATTCAACTTATGTTTTCCGCAATGATGAAATGCGATAGGTGTGCTCCTTCACCAGCATATAATGCATGGTGGCGCAGCAGTACTGTTGCTGACTCTGTCTCGTTGCGCCACAATGTGCTGCGATGGGGAAGGAGCAGGGGTCGGTGAGCAAGTCCGAGGAGATAGCATCGAGACGCGAGACGTTGGCAGACTGCCAATCTGAAAAAAGAACTAGGGTCCAAAAGGAAAACACAAAGCAATTTGCCATTGCAGAAAAAAAACTGAATCTTTGCAGGGCCTTGTTGGGAGCAATATAATGTATCCTTCACAAAATGTTTCATTCTAAAAATCTCTCCACAAAATATTTTATCATTTTAACTGACTTTTCACCAAGATAAAATATTTTATTAAAAACGACACCTTCATAAAATTATTACCGCAGAGAAGTTCAATTGCATTAACTACTGCTTCAGTAAACTTGCTCTGTGATTCTACCACTTGGGATTCAATAATTATTTTTCTTACAGTTATTTTAAATTCCGATTTTACTTTCCTGCATAGAAAGTTGTAAGCTCGAGGCACGTCGAGTTCGGTCTAAAATTTCAATCGAGTTGGATTCAAGTTAATTCAAGCACTACGCCGTGGTATTCGGCATTTTCTTTGGTTTATGAAGATTTTGAAAAATAAAATTGATCTAAATTTGATTAAAAAGTTTGAGATAGCGTTAGGATCTAAAAATCTGAGAATTTAAAAGGTCTAGAAGGAAACGATGCAAATTGCACAAATTCGAGGATATTTTCTTTGCTATCACTGTCCTTCTTAACATATTTGGTTTATATATCACTCAGTGATTTTAAGCATTTCAATGTATGTTAAAATTTTTTGTTCAGAAAGTTTTTCTTCCTTTCCCTTTTACGTCCTTGAACAAAGTGAAGAAATGTTGTATTCGCGAAAACGTTTTCACTTAAATTTCGGCCTACATTTCAATTAGAATTTACCCATAATTATAATTTCAATCTTGAATAATAATAATTAGGTGTAGCCAGGTTATTGTGACACTGGTCTTGTTATATTTACAACTACACTTCTAACCAGAAAAGTACTCGACTTAAGTAATAATGAAAAAAGTTAAAAATGGTACTATTCGAAAGAGCATACTGAAACATGTTTTTGACCCAAAGATCAAGTGGGGTCATCCCCTCGTTTTCGAGATAAGGGGTCTTAAAGTCGGCCGAAAAGTAGCCAAATTTGAAGACTTGGCAATAAATTGAAGCTATTTCCCGATTTTCCCTTCCGCTACTTGCTTGACATCGCATCGTTTCCATGTTTGGTCATTTGCAAAGAAAGTAAAAGATGTTTTCGTTAACCCTTTACTTGTATGAGCTAAAATAAAGAATGGTGGTCAAGACTATGATGTGGAACGCAGAGTGCTTTATCCACAGGAGAGAAAAAATTGCAAAGAAATTAAAGTTTTATCTTTTTACGCATGATAACAATACATTTTAAAATTTTAGTTAAAGTTTTTTTACTGAACTAAGTTATATGTGTTTATTATTACACGTTAAAATAAAAAAAAAAAAAAAAAAGGATGCAAGAAGTTTCACTATCTGCTCACTCTTAGCAAAAACATTTATTTTTTTTTTAAATTGTAAACGCCCGAAAACAACACCCCCGAATAAATGTTCAGTAGTTTTTTTGACCTGTCAGCACGTGCATATGTACCTACCAACATATAAGCAGCCGAAAAATTCTTTTCAACCACCCCCGAGTTAATTACGACGAGTTTTCTCGTGACGTCTGTATGTACGTGTGTGCGTATGTATGTATGTGGGTCGCATAACTCAAAAACTACATGCCGTAGAAGCTTCTAGCTTGGTATGTAGGCTCTGAGGATGGTCTAGTTGTGCACCTCCCCTTGTGGTTGCATTCGAATGTTCCCAAGGGGGTGTTTTACCTCTTTTTTGGGGTAAATCAGTGTTAATTTCAATGCAGACTCAAGTGATATGAATTGGCGCGACCACTTGGCGATATGTCGCCAAGCTTTTGGTCGCCAAGGATTTGACGCCAACTTGGCGACATATCGCCAAGTTGGCGATCCCATCGCCTGATTTCTGACTTTGCCCTCTCACTGTAGGAAAGGAAAGCAGGAGTATTCATTTTGTGTCCTCCGAATATCTTAGGAAAGGTGACAGGTCGAAAAAACTAATTAAGTAGCTGGTGTGGACCCCACACTACTTCCTTTTACGTGTAAATTTCTTAGTAGTTGCCTTAAATGTTAAAAAAGTGCTTATAGTGAGCAAGGTAACAATTCAAATATTTACTCCCCTAATCTACCACGAAACAATGCAAAAAATATTTTACAATGGTTATTTTTCTAAATATTGCTGATTTTGATATCATTTAGTGAATTTTTCGCAAAATATCGCCAATAGTGCCAAGTTGAACCCAAATTCAAAAAATATTTTTTCGCCAAATTTGTCGCCAACTTGGTGATATGTCGCCAAGTTGGCGTCGAACACTTGGCGACATGTCGCCAAGTGGTGGCGCCAATTCATATCACTTGAGTCTGTATTGAAATTAACATTGATTTACCCCAAAAAAGGGGTAAAAGACCCCTTTCGGAACATTCGAATGCAATCACAAGGGGAGGTGCACAACTAGACCCTCCTCAGAGCCTACATACCAAGCTAGAAGTTTCTACGGCATATAGTTTTTGAGTTATGCGAGCCACATACGCACATACGTACATACAGACGTCACGAGAAAACTCGTCGTAATTTACTCGGGGGTGGTCGAAATTGATTTTTCGGCTGTTTGTATGTTGTTAGGTACATATGCACGTGCTGACAGGTCGAAAAAACTACGCGACATTCATTCAGGGGTGAGCAAAGTCAAAATTTAGACCGAAATTTGAGTGAAATTTTTTTCGTGATCACAATACTTCCTTTACTACGTAAAAGGAAGTAAAAAAAAAGGATGCAAGAAGTTTCACTATCTGCTCACTCTTAGCAAAAACATTTATTTTTTTTTTAAATTGAAATCGAGAAAAAATAAGTGGAAATTTTAAAAAGAAAACGAATAGTAAATGTTAATAGCTGCAAAATTATATCGATGTTGGAAATTACATTACGGGTAGAGGGAAATAGTTATTTCCATTCTTTAAATATACTAATAGAGTCGACATTTATTATAAAAACTCCTGCCGTTCAAACAGAGTTGGTCACTGTAGCGAAAAGTCTCTGTAACGTAAATGTACACCATATTGCATGTTAATTTCGTACTGTTTAAAAACACTAGAATAACGTTTACTAGTTCTGCTTTATGTTCAACGGGTAGGAAAAGACTACCAAAATTGTAAATCAATGCAAGTTTTAGCTTACTTTTCTGTAAAAGTAGAAAATAGGTGAAAAAAAAAAATCACGAAAGAAGACCTGATGCACTGGAAAAAAAAAAAAAAAACGTTCAAAACAATTGAGTCGAAAAAGCACAACTTAATAAAAATAATAAAATACACAAAGAAATTTAAAGTAGGAAAGTTGGGGTTTGAGCTGCGGAAACTGTTCCAGTCAATCTGTCTATTAATCAGTTCTTCAGCCCACCCCCCGGCAATAACTTTTGAGTGCATAGTCCGATTCGATTTTTTTTTCGATCGAAAGATCTCAGTGAGGACAATACGCTCCCATACTCGACTTTTGGGGCCATGTGGGCCTAGAGGTAGAGTACTCTCCTCGAAAGCAAGTGGTCGTGAGTTCGAATCCCGCCCTGCCCATGGAAGTTATTTCATCCTCTCTGTGCCGTAAATCTGTCCTGTGTTTGTCAGGAGGCAAAGCGCATCGTACTCAGTCCGCCTGTATGTTGAAGCTGATAGCTTCTTGAAAAAAAAAAATCGACTTTTTGATTTGAACAATATTTCAATTTCGAATTTCTGTTTTTTTCCCCTGTCCTCCTTTATAACTTTTGAGGGAACAAGTCCGATTCGAGCGAACAATTTTTTCTTTCGAAGTATCTCAGAGAAAACACCTCATTCCTGTTCGATTGTTTTATTTGAACACATTTTCATTAAATTTTTAGCAGGTCAAAAAAAAAAAAAAAAAAAAAAAAAAAAAAAAACTGCCCTCCCCCCCCCGAGCCTAGTCCCTAATAATTTTGCTTGAACAGTCCTATTTGATTCCTTTTTTTTTTTTGAAAGACCATTCCTGCATACCCAGTAATGCAGTTGACAAAATGTTCAGGGGAACTTACATTGAGTTGTAGGAGATCCACCAGCAGAAAAGTGGTTTGAAAAAATTTATATTTGCAATTTTTACATTTAAAAAACCCAAAGATCACCTTCCCCCCATGCTACAGAATTGTACGAACACTTAAAAAATGATTAAAAAAAAAAAAAAAAAAAAAAAAGGAGGTTCAGTTGGTCTCCTGGACCCGTTGAACAAGGGACCTGCTTTAATCTCAAATAATAAGATAAAATTTAATTTTGATGTTGTTTAAAGTTGTTTTTCCTCCTTAAAAAAGCTCTCTGCTTTCCATGTCATAGGTTTAATAGTAGGTTTATGCTTTAACCCTCGTGGGTCCCTCCCATTTCAGTTACACTCAAGACCCTTGGGGTCATAAACGACCCCAATGCTTCCTTTAATTAATTCATTATAATTATTGAATGTTACATGCATTATTTAAGTTCACACACTTTTTAATGCTAAAAAAACAAAAAACAAAAAGATACAATTAAAGTAAAATATAGTCTATGAATTAAAATTATAATTTTAGAGCAAAACTTACAATAACTGTAGATTTATTTACATCTGTTACAGACCTGAACAAATATGATTTTTACAAGTGAATTTCAAACACTTATGACATTTTTCAATGCATTTTCTGTCCAGTTCTCTTGGACAAAAGTTGCAACGTCCTCTTTTTTTGGTCTTCTGGGGAAGTGACCCCAAGGGTCTTGTGTGCAAAAAATGCAATTCGGGAAAAATAAAACACAATAATAGCATTATTTTGAATAGAAAACTAGAAGAATAAAAGCCACAAAATGCCATTAAAAACAAATGGTTGATTAACAAAATATATTGAACAGAAATTGCATTGGGGTCACATATGGCCCCAAGGAACCCACGAGGGTTAACACGTACAGGTGAAGTAAAAGATTATTGTAAAGCCGTCTTCCACAAGCTTTGCAGATGACCGAAAATGGGAATTAGGTTTCCGCTAGACGCAAATAGTGTAATCGCGTCGCAACTTCCAGTTTCATTATAACTCGCTAAAATTGGCGAATTTTCAAAAAAAAAAAAAAAAATCAGCTGACTTTAGGACCTTATATTTCGATAACGGGGGCTCGAGGGCAAAAACGCATGCGTCCAGAAACATGTTTTACAATGCTCTTTCGATTGGTACTCATTAAAAAAAAAAATTCATTATTCCATGATCGGGTACTTTCCTGGTAAGGAGTAGTATATTTTCTAACGTCTAGGTCTAACATTTCTTGTTCCAGAGTCGTTATATCATATTTCGCGCAAGAACTTGAATCCAAAAAACATTGAATTTAAATACAATTTTTAGATTTTCCCATACAACCACAATCCAGCAACCCACTATAGTCGAACCTCGTTAAAATGAACTCCAAGGGGCCTTTAAAATCAGTTCGTCTCAACCATTCTTTTTATATGAAGAACAATAAACAACAAACCATAGGGCGGTGATCGAAAAAGTAAATCGTCTTAGCAGTAATTTGCTTTAAGCGTGTTTGAATTAACGAGGTTGGACTGTACTGTTTATCATAAAGAACAATCGGATGTCTTCAACGCTGAAGACCCCCCCCCTTTCCCCCCACCCCAAGTTTGTTTCATCACTGACTTCTTCAGGACTCAAAATTCCATGTGCAAATGTAAGCCTTTCCGTTTTGTTAAAGTATCACCATTAAAAGCTATCTTCATCATAGGAAGTGTCCTCTGCTAACTTAGAGTTTCACACAAAATATGATGGCAAAATCTCTTTGCTCAATCGAACGTGGTTTTCGCTGGAGACAAAAAACTAGGTTCACGAAAATGAATGTCCTTATTCTCCAGCTGATTCATAAACTGAGTCCTTCATCAACTGCTCCTAGTCTATTGCGAAGTATATTCGCTTCACATTAAAATATTTGAGAAACTTTTGCTGTCAGAGTGGCGTAGTGGTTAAACACTGGCCGGCTGGCTTCTCACACCCAAAGGTGCATGCTCGAACATGGCTCCAGTTGGTGGATTTTCAATTTACAGAAAATCGACAGCGTTCATGTCGTTTAATTATGCGGCATATAAATGATCCCTGAAGCATTTATTTGGCTTTGAGTGTTCTTGGCAAAATTACATTCCTAGTACAATTTTGCATCAAGTAGAGCTGAGGGGCTTCCATGTGGTGGAAGAAACTGGGTATCGAAATTCTTTTGGTACAGTGCCCGCCAGTAATAAAATCACTGGATTATAAAATAAACCGCTTTGTGAACTCAAATATGGAGGAACAGAGTCATTACTATATCCAAGCATATTAAAACCCTCCTTTAATAAAATCGTATCCGTTTTATAAAATCAAAATTTCGGTTAAAAACGGGGAAAAAAAGAAAACACGTTTTTTCTTGTCTAAACAAAACCAGAATTTTCTTTCTCCTCAAGATTTGAAAGAAGTTAGTGCTAAAGCCTTGGTTTCCTAGGAGTGAAATCGTCGATCTCTGGCGAGGCGACGGTCGCCGCCTTCTTCTGCGCATGCGCTTGAGCCGCAGATTGACGTCGCTTCACACCACGCTCCAATCAAACTGGTTCTGATTCCAGCGTGCAGTCGCGCCCGGCGTCGGCGACGATTTTCGCGAGCGTGATGACCAAAAGAAATAAAGCTGCAGGTGCGGATTGCATATCTTGGGGGTTGAATTAATTTCTTTTTTATTGTGTTTAAATTTAAAAATCTTTTCTTTTATTGTAACTGAAATTTGGTATTTTTTCATATGTCTATGATATAATGATGCATACCAAAAATCATGAAAATCTGAGACATCAATTCTGAAACTCTTCCAAAATTGTATTGATTTAACATGGAATGACCCTAAAGTGTTATACACAGCTTTAATGCTGTTGCATTATTACCTGCTTTTTTTTTTTGTTCTTCGTGCTTCAAAGTGCGTTACCTGCAGATTCTCAATTCTGTAGAATATAATGTAAAACTATATTTATATATGGCGGTTTATAAAATCAGCCGCTTAATGAAATCAAATATCATCGGAACAAATGTGATTTTAATAAGCGGCGGGCACTGTACTTGCATCAGCCGATAGTGGTGCTACATGAAAGAACGGATGCTATTTTGGAGGATTGCACCAGGTCTGCAAAAAGTATGTCCTGTAATGCAGCCCCATTGGAAAGAAAAAAAAAAGGGTCCGGAAAATAGTACTGTTATGTGCTGTTTTAACAACTGACTATTCTCATTGGAAACGAATATTAAATTGGGTGTTTTGTGGAAAAAAAAAACTTACTTTTGGGCATTCCTTTGGAATTAACGGACATGGCTGCCGAGTGTACACGGTTTTTATTTTACCGTACTCGTTAACACACTCGGCTGTTCTGCAGGGGTTGTTCTTGCTGCTCCACGTATCGCCAACAGAATACAAAATGTCATCTTCGCATTTCATCACTTTGCAGATACCGCAGCATTGACCCAGTATTTTCGAAGGTGGAAATAATATTGCAGTCTGTAAAGAACGATTGTTATTTGAAGCTATTGTGAAATGAAATAAATTCTACTCTTAAGCATTAAAAATTAAATGAATAAACGAATTGCATTAAATTTTAAATTTTCTACTACCTTAATACTTACACGGTGCAGCTTAGTCTTTAGGATAATGGTTGGATAAGATGGACATAAAATATTTGAAAATTTAAAAAAAAAAAAAGCTATGTGTTGGTAAAAACTGAAGGGTGAGGGGGAAAAACCACGGTAGTCACATTTGATTCATTTTGAGAAAAACGAAATTTAAATTTTACGAAATCATAAACTTCCCCAGTATACTTGTTCTAAAATGACAATAATACATGGACTACAGTGTTTTTTCACGAATATTGCATATACTAAACGAAATTACACTTATTTTTCTAACAGGTGGTAGCATCAGTTTAAATTCAACAAAAAGTGGACTACCGTGGTTTTTCCCCCTGACCCTTCAAATGTTATAAGGTATATAAAACGAGCCAGTAGGCCTGGGATCCATTGCGTAAAACATTTCTTTTTAAAGTTGAGGATTTGGTCTAGCGAACAGTGTAAGTTTTGAACGAGCCTGGAACAGCCTTTCTCGATTGCTTGTAGAGTAGAAATAATTAAAACTTATAAATGTATAAATGTATTCTTAATGTAGCATAATACTATAATCTCCTGAAGTTTTCAACGTTTTTTCCGGGGTTGGGTGCGAAACTTGAATGGAGGAAGAAAAAATTAAGAAAGTTTACTACAATTTTCCTTAAAATGGATCTTTTGACATTCGTTGTAATTAATCCAAAGTAAAAATATAATATTACAGTAAACATAAATTATGCTCAGACGATTTAAAAACTGAAATGTTTTCTTGCCTTTGGACATTCTGTACAGTTAACGATGCTCTTGGTTTTCGTCACATCTCCAGTGCCTGTCTCCTCACATAAGTATGAGATGCACGGGTCATTCTCATCAGACCATTGTTCCCCAGCCTGAAAATGAAAGCACAAACTTCATTACGCAATTTCTTTGTACATAAAATATATTCTAAAGCTTATGCAATACGTTTTTATTAAATGTGCGTTTCTATGCCACCTTGCGTTTTCATTAAAATGTGTACAACAACCAATATGACATATTGAACAATGTGGATTGAACAAGCTGATTTTGTCATTCAATTATGTTGATGTCATAGTGTGTGAGATAGTCATAAAATATTTCATCCAAAAAGAAGGGAACGGGTCTGAAGTTGAAACAATGATATATTGTTCACTTTCACCTGAACGAACGCTACGACGATTGTTATTTATTGCTCAACATAAGTAGCTATTTGAGTGTTAAACATAATAAAATTTTAATACAATAAAACAAAACAATACAGCTTAAATGAAACTGTCTGCTCATTGACGAATTATACTTAAAAATTTTTTTTTTCTTCTTACTTCGTAAATGTTTCCTTCTTCATCTTTGCACTGGATTTTGAACACATCAGGACAACATTTGCCTGGGGTTTTGTATTCATGCAACACATATTCCTGCGAAAAAGAAAAAAATAATGTTGTATTGGGGGAAAAATGATTAGCATCTGCCTTTTCGGCTGATTTCAATAATTTTCAAGTCGCGATGCCTAAACTTTCAAGCACAGCGGCTCATTTTTTAGAAGCTTAATCTACAGCGACTCATATTTTTTCCAAGCACATTGTTTTCAAGAGATACGTGACGCTTCTTAGAAAATGATTTGGGCAAGGAACCTTTTTATTTTGTTTTACTAATTTTTCGCACCGAAACTTTATCAGCTGTACAGCGTGGTGTTAAAAGTGTTGCCTTCATACGCCAAAGCCTGATCTCGGATTCGGACCCGCGGTCCAAGTGCCCAGCTGGTGGATTTTCAAGGTACAGAAAATCGTCCACGCTTATTGTCATGCTGTTAGGTGGAATGTAAAAGATCACTTGAGGATTCATTTGGTTTTGAATACTCTCGGCAAGATTAGATGTTTAGTGCAGTTTAGCATCGAAGAGAGCCGAGGTGCCACCATCTGATTTCCCCTACCATTGACATCCGCACCTTCTAGAGCGCATATGAAAGAGTGGATCCCATGTCGGGAGATCGCACTAGGTCTGTCCCTCGATCATGCCTCATTAGAAAGAAAAATGGACATTTTAACTTTTATTTATCATCATCGTTATTATTCAATTACTTATCTTATAGCGACTTAAATTAATGCTTCGCTTCTACAATAGTAAGATAAATATGTGTTATGCAAATATTTTAGTGTTTAAACACTGATGAAATTTTTTTATGCCATTGAAAGGAGCTAGAATAAAGAAAATGAATTGATCGATAATCAAATATCCACATCTGAAATTTAAAACTTTTATGATTTTTCGAAATTGTTTAGTTTTTATACCTAAACCAAAATTCCAGAAATTTAAACAAAGTTTTAAATTTTACTTAGTTTTAGTTATGAAACAGTTTTAGATGGGAACCACAAAATATTCTCTAAGTATAAAACTAAATACGTTTTTCAACTTGTAGTGAATCATCAAAAAACGACTAGCGACCCACCAGTGAGTCGCAACTCATACTTGTAGTCTGGCGAATGCAAGTTTAAGACATGCAAGTTTTGAACCGACTCGTTAGCTAATGGAAAAGTATGTTTCTATTCAAACCTTCCCCTTCTATTATTTGAATGTCGTTTCTCAAGGAAATCGCGATTTTCTTTAAAAGAGAACTTTGGTTAATATTTTAAGCATTTTTTAAAACTTTTCTACCATTTCAGAACCATTTAATACTATAAAAAAAATCTTACTCAAAGTTGGTCTTGGGTCTGAGAGGTTAGTTGAAAATAAATCTTTTTATTAAAATATTACAGATTGGAAATTCATAATAGAAAAGATGAAACTAGCACTTACTTTGTTTTCGGGCATATCTTCTATTAAAGGACAGTGTGCCTTAACACATAAAGGTACTAACTGACCTTTATTTTCAATACAGCTACATGTCTCACAAAGGCCATCAGTCCACTCTTTTCCAACCTAGGAAGGAAATTTACCATCACATAAATAATTTAAAATGTGTCCACTATCAGGAGGTGCCGGTTAGAAACAGTTATAACTGCACTGTTTGACTGTTTTTAAATTTTGAAAAAAAAAAAACAGAGTTTCTGTGAAATTTACCGTATTAAATGTGAAACTTGAAATTTCATGAGCCATGTTTTTTTGGTTTATTGGATGTAGAAAATCATTTCAATTAGTTTATTAAAATTCAATTAACTCGCTGTTTGGAAGGAAGTCAGTCTATTTCCTACAGTCAAAACTTTATGTATTAAGTTGTTATTACAAATACGAATTCAAAATTTTAGCCTGGATGAAGAGTTTTTTTTCCTTTTTAGACTGCCTAAAAATTCTCCACTCTGCGAAATTTATCCAGCCATTGTAGGATAATACTCCATCTTATAACTATTTCAACAGATTATATTTCACATTCAATTTGTTTGAAAATAGTTTGAATCTTCAAATTTTACCTAGGCACGGTCTATACTGCTATGAGGATCTTAACGGTACGTTCATAACAGTTTATGTACATCAAGACAGCATAGGTTGATGAGTTCAATAAATAGTAAGATCTTTTTCTGAGAAATCTTTCCAAAGCAACACGAGCTTTCCCACATATGCATGTGTTTTTTTTTTTTTTTGGTGGGGGGGGGGGGGGGAGGGACTACTATAAATTTAACAGGAGATTGAATTTTTTTTCCCTAGAAATTATAAGAAAATTATAAGAGTTTTTTTCTCTTCCGATACAATGCATAAAAATTTTTCTTACTTAGAAACTTCTTAAATTTACATAAATAAATCAGACTGCTATATTCCTTCAATAAAATATGTTTTTTTAACACTAAAAGTTGTTTTAGGAGAATGTAGGTTATGGTATAAATTTTTGTGAAAAGTGAAGTAATTGTGTTTAATTCTACTGAATAAACACAAGCGTTTTGTATAAAGAAAAAGGAGAAGAAATAACACAAAAATTAACTTACTTCATAATATATTGTTTTTATTTCAAAAGGTTTTTTAAGCTCTTGGAAACCCTCTACAATTTTATATTGATCTGTGTATACACAAACATCTTTTGGCGGCTCTGAAAATAATGGAATATGGTAATGTATTTCTGAAATAAATTGTAGGCATTTTCTTCAAGATAAATTTAAACTTTGTTTGTTTCTCATAAAAGAGTTTTATTTTAATAATCTTTACATCCTTTACATTTCAACAACTTAATTTAAAAGTAAGCATTTTAATTAAAATGAAGTAAAATAGCTGAATGAAGTAAATGAAGAGCAGAAGTAAAATTTATTTTAAATTTCATTCTTCAACTTGAAACAGTTTTTGATCTTCTAGAATTTCGATTCACATCATTGAAAGCTATTAGTTTTAAAGTTATAGTTTATAAATTTTTTTATATTAATCTGACTTACTCATATCTGCGGAGACTTGTACTCATTAGAGATAATATTTAATAATACTTAATAAATATTATATTAACCCTTTGACATGCAATAACGAGTGTGAATCTGACTCGGCATTCATTTTATGGGTCACTGTAGACTTTGACGAGCCTAAAGTTATTATTTTTTTAACGTTTATAATCTCATCGGCCGATGATCGGCCATTCATCGAAACCCGATGAAATTCTCATCGGCCGGTGATCGGATTTCGATGAGTTTTCATCGGGAATTGCTCCAATATGTCTCATCGGCCAATCAGAATCCGAGCAGCAAAATCCGATGAGTTTACGATGAGATTTGGAGCAATTTACGAGCAGTGCAGTCCCGTGCCGATGAATTTAGGATCAATTTTGGATGAAAATACGATGAGAGTTGGATCAATATACGAGCAGTGTAGTTCCGTGGCGATAAATTTTGGATCAAAATACGATGAGAGTTGGATCAATTTAAAGAAAAAAGAGAAAAAAAGAAAAAAGAGCGCAGTTTAGTTCCGTGGCAGTGAATTTTGGAACCTCTTTTTTATTTCCCCCAACCATTTGCGACTGGCCAACTCCAGCATCGAACCCGAGTTATCGGCGCGGAAAGCCAACGCTCTACCACCACGCTACCAAGTCTACGAATAATGAGACCAACACTGCATATTTAACAAAAATTTGAGATTGGGAAAATTTTCATCAGAAAATTTGATCTTTACGACCTCTTTCCGATGAAATCTGTAGCTTGGCATATTTTCATCGGGAAATTTGATTGGAAGTATATAGTTTTCCAATAACACATAGCTCGGTTAATTTTCATCGGGAAATTTGATCGGAAGGATATCGTTTTTCGATGGAATATAGCTCATCTTATTTTCATCGGGAAAGTTGATCGGAAGGATATCATTTTCCGATGGAATTTTGCTCATCTTATTTTCATCGGGAAAGTTGATCGGAAGGATATCATTTTCCGATGGAATTTTGCTCATCTTATTTTCATCGGGAAAGTTGATCCGAAAGATATCGCTTTCCGATGAAAAGTAGCTCATCGAAAACCGTGCTCGGATACTGATCGGAATGATGTCGTCGTGCGTTACGGGATCAGTTTACGAGGAGTTAGTTGATCGGCCGAGCAAAATCCGACCTTGTGATGCACAACATTATTTGTTTTATTATCAGGCGCAAAAAGAAACAACGCAGATGGTCTTCCGACCCGTAAAGATGCCACATATGACCATGGGAAAAACAGTGATGTTCTAGATTCAAACCACAAATTTTCAAGGATTGGCCTTGTGATTTGTTAAAGGTCATGACAAATGCAAGACGGATCGGAAATTGAAGTCTTTTAAATTCAAACGGCATATCGGTTGGGATCATCGGGATCCTAGGAATGAGCAATCGTTTCTGACAGCTTATCACATATAAATTTCAAGGGAAGTAACGCGTTTGTTTATAACTTATTTCACGAAAAAGTCAAATAATACTCAACGCACCACTTACAACCTGTTTACTGCGTTCCGGAACCTGCCAGAACGTGTGCTTTATGTCGCTCAGCCATGGAGGTGTCAAAAAAAGCTTAGTAAAAAGGCTTAGTCAATAAGACAGTTTTTCTATTTATGTAACTGACACATATAAATTATAGCCTATGTCCGTCTCCTGGCTCTAAGCTACTTACCCACCAATTTTTAGCCATATCGGTACAGCCGTTCTTGAGTTATAAATAGTGTAACTAACATGACTTTCTTTTATATATATAGATTACACACAGTTCAGTCACATTAATGTGATCACCACGTACTTTCGACTTCGACGTTAAATAACCAATCACCGAAGACACTTGGTAGCACAGTGCAGTTGAGGGTATATAAAGGGTGCGTGAGGGTTTTGGAAAACATTTCTATCGTTGGCGTAATGCAAAAACGAAGCGATTTATACGACGTACAAAAGGGCATGTTCATTCACTTTCAGGCCAAGGGCGGAAGCATTTCCAAAATGGCTGATTTTTTGAGCTGTTCGCTTGGCGTCGTGGTAAAAATATACCGTGAGTGGTAAAATGGGACTGTCCAAAATCAGCGACATGGAAAATGTGGTGCACCAGGAGCCATAGATGACAGAGGCAAACGATGGCTGCGGAGATGCGTTCTGGTTAATAGACGGGTTACCGTTAAGCAACTGACCCTTCAGATGAACCAAGGGGCTACCAGCATCGGCTCCCAAATTACTGTTTAGCGGACGTTGCAGCGTCTGGGCTTCCGAAGCAGAAACCTTGTACATGCATGTATGCTGATTACTGGTTCGACGACGAACCCTGGAATTTGCATACCAGTACCGCAGCTGGACGTCCATTGAGTGGCGATAGGTAGCATTTTCAGTTGAATCACGTTTAATGCTCCACCCGACTGATGGACGCTGGCGTATGAGACGTAAAACCTCTGAAACCAAACATCCTGCAGCATTGCCGGAACTGTCCAAGCTGGAGGTGGGAGCATTATGATTTGGGGAACGTTTCCCTGGCATTTTCTGGCTTCACTGATCAGTGTGGAAGGTACTATGAATCAATACAAGAATGCATCTGCTCTTGCGGACCATATCTACCCCCTATATGCGCATTGTTTTTCCTCAGGATGATGGTATCCATCAGCAGGACAATGCAAAGTGCCATACAGCTGCCAGTGTATGCGCGTGACTCGAAGAGCACCAGGATGAGTTTACCTTTCTCCTCTGGGGCCCTACTCTCATTGTATCGTCAATATAGTCGATACCGAGAATACGGGTTTTTTGTGCCCCGTGACGTCACATCTCGTGAGACACGAATAATCGCTAATCTCAAAGCCACTTCTAATTTAAGGTATCTAGAATCGAGCCGAGAAGTTTACGACAGGGTAAGAAGACGTGAGATGCCTTCCTCGGCAGTGAGAAGCTGTTTGTTTATTCCATTTTTTCTCAACGCGGAGTGTGCCATAATGTTTATAAGTTCTGAAAATGTGGTTTAGTATGTTTTTACATTGAGAGTCAAGATTTTTTCTTTATTTTGAGTTTGAATTTAGGAGAGACATCCATTTATCGGCAGTAATTGGAACTCTGCAACTTTGCCGATTATCTATAATCATCTTATTTTACTGAGAAATTGCCCAAAATTTTGCAAATTGAAATTACTTTAAGGTATGCCCAAAACTTGAATTTATATATTTACTTAATCAGGGTGTCGATCTAACCCAAGGGGGAGGGATACATTTCCTTTAATAATAATGAGGATTTATTTCCTTTAATAAAATGAGCTCTTTACTCAAATTCTATTTTCTACCAGGGGAGGGGGGGAGCATTTCGTTTTTATCGTATCGTATTTAAATTTAATTTTTCCTCACAGAATAATTGAATCATCGTTTTTCAAGTCTTAAAATGACAGCAAAAGCATAAAACATGAATTTGTTTCTTTAAATTCTCAAACATAAAGTGTTTTAAATGCATTGAGGAAAAAAGATCCGCAGACATGTGATTTGGGATCTCCATTTTTCTCTTATGCATTGCCCCAAAAATAGGGACTTGTACTTAATATTTAGAGAGTGAATATATGTATATATATATCTTATTGGCGAAAAGGCAAAAATATCGTGAAAAGCAAAATTGAGTCTATCAAAATCATTGCAAAAAGCGCAGCACATGCAGTAAATCTTACCGCTCTCAAACAACAAATGTTTTAAATACACGTTTTGAAAAAGTGATACCTAGACACAGGGCACGACTTTGTAGGACATTGAGGTCGAGCTTTATGTGCTCCCCCCCCCCCCAAATAAAAACAATATAATGAAGTAGTAAAATATTTTGAATTTCAAGTTTTCGAAAGAGTATTTTTAAATTTATTTTTTATTTTGTCATAGTGCGATATGAAATTTCTCCATTTTAAAAACTTTAGATGGATTTAAGGCCTTTTTTGCCCTGCCCAGACATGTGATTTTTCTTCACTTAGTATTTAAGGACTGAAAATACAACTGTTATTGCGAAAACAAAAATGAGTAACGCAAAAAGGGGACTTTTACTTAAAGCCTGAATTTAAAACTATTATTGCGATAAAGTCAAAACATCGCGGAAAACAAAGTCATGAAGTTAAATGATTTAATTTAACAAATATTTTTAAATATTAGTATTATTTTTTAAAAGTATTTATAACTTTTTTCATGTTTAGTCGAAGCATTTGATACATTGAAATGAATTCGTATAATGTATTTCGACACTTTACTTCGCTTACGCTTGTATGCTCGTATGTGTTGAAAAGATGTACTAATTGCGATTTAAAATTCTAATATTTTTAAATTCCTGAAACGCACCCTAATCTGCCCGAATGCTTTTAATATTTGACTCTCGAATCTTTTTGCCATCTATTTCGGAGACTAAGCTAAACCAGAAAGTTAAAGCAAAATGCACGAACGAATGCTGATGTAACGCGAGTGAGATATACTAAAAATACTGTTATTTGATTGGTCAATCGTTTTTCCTTCTCGATACGCGGTAGAAGGAGAGAAAATTCTCGCTTGGGCACATTAGGGCTTTCAGAGTAGTACAAAATTTGACAAGCGACTACTTTTTCGGCTATTCTAGCTTGTCGTCAGGGAGTAATAGACGTCACTGGAAGTTCCAGGAAGTTTCAGAGTAGGGCCCCTGGCCAGAAAACTCTCCTAACTCAGTCCCAATCGAGAATATGTGAGACCATCTCGATCGAGCTATTCGCGCCATGAATCCTCACTCGCCCAATCTAGCGTAGCTGGCCACGGTATTGGAGTCGACATGGCTTAAACTACTAGTGAACACCTTCAGGGCCCTAACTGAGTCTCTTCCTGTACGTCTCACAGCAGTCCACACTGTGAAAGGTGGTTATTCTGGCTTTTGACAGGTGGTCACATTAATGTGACTGAACTGTGTAGTGTATTTATATTTTAAAATTATTCTGTAGATTTTTAAAGAGCTTTTTCTCTAGTTCTTATTATTTAACGTTATTATTTTGAGCCATGGAAGTAAAAATCTATTCGAAACTCAAATGTGAAAATTTTTTATCACCTAATATTCTACAGCAAGTTTACTAATAATAACGAACTTTCGGAGTTAGTCAACAAAACAATGTTAAACTGGTTTATGTGTGCGCATTTTTCACATGAGTTATTCAGTATGATGTATTAGGATTTTAATTATTAACTATGGTTGGTTGAAGCAACCAGAGCCCGGCAGCGTCATGATGCTGTCAATAGTTGTTACAGTGAATTTTGTTACTCGCACTTCAATTTCAATTCTTTTTTACGTTTTAGTAAGATAGCATCACGGACCTCTTGGCATGAGCTCGGACATCACTTAGAGAAAGTCTGGCTTAGAGTATCAACTTTTGCTCTGCCATCGGGTTTTTAATGTTTTTATGTTTTTTCAAAGTGTAACTTATGAGGAAACTGGATGAGGGTAGGTCAACCTATCTTAGACCATTCTGAAAAGTTCTTTATTGGAGGGGAATTTTTTTTATAATATAAAATTGTTCAACGTTAAGGATTTTTCTACAGCACAACCTAGAAAAACAGCTTGCTGATGCAAAGCGGGATAACTCACTGCATTTGTAGATAGTGCAACATTCTCCTTCCAGTTCCGACAACTCCAATCCACTCGCACATTCCGGTTTCCCTGGGCAAGAATCCGTATGGCAGTCAACTCGAACTGAAGGACAGCAGGACTCGTTCATCATTTCGGCTTTCTGGCCGAGTTCTAAATCCTCTGGCCACAACAACGGTGGACAAAGTACTGGATCGCACTCTGTTGAAACAGTAAAGGATAAACAAACCATTTATAATAATAATATTTCTTTTAACATTATATTAGTCTGAAAAAGGAAAAGCAACTTGAAAATATAGAAAATGTTTTTTAAATCTAAGGATTGTTTTTACAAGCTTGGTTCGTATTAAAACGTATGAAATAAAATAAGAAGAGGATTTCCTGATTATAACACTTAAAAATGTCTGTTAATCTTAATATATATATATATATTGAAGTAAATTCTAAAGGAACCAATAAAGTTTAAATTTAAAATAGAGAGAAGATTGGCGGTATAGTAAAAGCAATTAATAAAAATTTGTACGGCGCCTATTTCTTCTCTCCAATGTTTGATGAAAAGGAATCTTTTAGGCTATTTTAGAATTAGTCTAAATGCAAGTTTTATATTTTACTTCTAAGTTCATTCATTTTAAAATTTATTTGAGGTGAAACTTTTTGAAATTTAAAACATTTACCTGTTAATCCTTATTTAAATCAAAAAAAAAAAAAAACTTATATTTATCTTTAATCAGTTTTCAATATTACAAGTTTGTATGCTAAAAATTTAAAACAATTTTGAGATCGAAAAAAAAAAAAAAAAAACAATTTTTAAGAGATTTTTAAACGGATATGACTTGACTTGAATCAAAGAAAACTTCAAAAACCAATATGGTTTGAAAAGTTTCAAATGCTACAAGTCCAAAAACCCATGCTTACTTAAATTTAGATTAAAAACTAGTTTGATAACTTTATTTGCAAGATTCTCCTTATTACAATTATTTTTCATTCTTTTTGCTAACAACTAAAAAACGGAATTGACAAATCTTAGGACAGAGAAAGTAACTTAAGAAATAGTCGTCAATAAAACATTCTGTATTACCTGTATCTAATTACAATCTAATGATTCAAGCATTTTCCTAATGGATGTATTTTTCTAAATGGGGCTGCGTATTGGTTCCTCACCCACTTATATCTAGTGCAGTTCGTGCATTCCTCAAGAGCTGATATCCATTCCTTCGTGTGGCACCTTAATCAAAGGTTGCCACATCATTTTGAGGCTCAGTTGCCCGGTTAGATGAAGGCACCTGGACTCCTTTTAATGCGAAACTGCACTAGTAATTTAATTTTGTGAACAGTATTCAAGGCCAAAAAATAGTCAAGGAATCGCTTACGTATTCATACAATAAGGGCGCTGATTATTTTCTGTATCAAAAGATTCACGGACTTTGGCCAGGTTTGAATCAGTGCCTTTGGGCATACGAGGCAAACGCATAACCGCTGCGCCATTCCGCCAGCATGTGTGTAATTTAAAACTGGGAATTTTATAAATGCAAATTCATGTACGATTATGCAATCTCTTGCTTCGAAAATTTACAAAAATAATCTTTTTAATAACATATTATTTATAAAAAGCATTTCCAAGTCTTTTGGGAGGAAAGGAGACGTTACAACTCTTGATCATAAAGAAACAGTTTCAAACAATATTACTATTAAATTACCAACAAACTGACAAAACTATCTAACCATTTTATTACCAACATTTTTAGACAGCAAATATTTTTCTTACCCTTTGCGTGCTAACTACTCGAAGTAAAAATGCTTCGCTAGACTAGGATTGCTAACGGGAGTAGCGATCGCTGGAAACTGAATATTTTTTCCGTGCTACAACATTATTGTATAGTACACAATTGAATTATCAGTACTTGGTTTACTCCTTAACAGATTAAAGTATTAATTATTTTCAATGTATAGTGTTTATACACCAAACGAAGTTTTAAAATGCAATAGTTTGATAGTTGTAATGTGCGTATTAGGACATTGAAAGTTGAACAGATAACGATTAGACGTACATATACGGCGATTTTCCACACCGGTGGTTTTTGATGGATGCATATCGCTGCTTGAAATGAACAGTGGCATATTTGCAAAACACTATTTTTCAGGAGAGCGTTTCAAAGTTTTTGCAGTAAAATGGAATTTTGAAATAAAATGGTAGTGAGGGTACTTATGTCGAATCAACTTACAGAGACATAGATGCTCCTCCTCCAAGCACTTCTTCAGAACTGACGCAATGGCGGCTGTGTCGTTGTTTACTAGGAGAAACGCATCAAAATACCAACTATGCACAACGACACTATAGCGATTGCTGCTTAATATTTTGAAACTAGAGATATGCCGATATCACCACACGAAAGAGTAAAAAAAAAAAAAAAAGTGAATTTTTTTGATGTAATAAAAAAATCGATTTTTGCAGATATGCCACTGTTCATTTCAAGCAGCGATATATGCTTTCACAGTACTCAAATGGAGAGAAGCCAAACCGTGTTTTTTTGCTACACATAATAACTGATATACAGCTACAGCTATTTAGTCGCATAGGAAAAGTTGAAGATGATTTTTGATGCTGTACTTTCAAAATATTTTAAGGACCAGTTTAAAGTGAAATACTTACCGCATTTATACTTTGGGCACAAATCCAATCCTTTGTAAACTTTTGCAATTTCACCCTTTTCGCACTTTGGCACATCTAACGGAGGGCAGTCCTTTTCTTTTGGAACTATTTAAAGAATGAATAATAGCACTGTAGATGATGTAATTACAACAATGTGATGAGTTTTATCTATTTAAAAATAGTTTGAACTGTTTTTTGTACGTACTTGAAAAAATTAAAAAAAAAAAATAAATAAAAAAAAACGAAAACAAAAAACAAAGATCTAAATCAAAGGAAGGGGAAAAAAGAAAATTATTAAAAATTAGGTAGGTGAACCAATGATGGCCAGTGCTCCTAAGGTAGACCAACTCCAAAAAATAAAATTAATTTTGAAATAGTCAAGCATCAATGCATGAAAACAGCAGTAAAATATCCTGTTGTTGCTTTGAGGTGGCGATATTAATTCTCTGAAGAAGCTAACGAATTCTGTAAAACGTGTTTCCCTGCTTAAAGAGTGTTTATGGTGGGAAAACAACTAACTCCTTACTCGAAAGTTTTGGTAGACGCTATAGTTACAAAGCAACGTGAGATAAATAAGATTATTCATAACTTCAATTTCGATAACTCAGCGTCTCGCAACCTATTGGGAGTGTCCCTTAGAGGGGTGGGGGTGATATTCATAAAGATGGGGTGTGTACGTAACGAAAAAAGGAATGGTGCTGAAAAATTGACTAATTTGTTGCAAGAAAATCTAAACGAAATATATTTTGATACATCAAAATGTAAAGCACATATTAATACGGATGTATTATACTAATTTATATTAGGTTTTCTTTCGAGTATTTTTTAATTTTAATTACTAGGGGATGAGCCCCTTATTCGCTGACGCTCAATAACTCAAATAGATTGCTTCGCAATCTCATTTGGTACACTAAGATTTAAATAGGAAGAATTAGATTAAAATGTGCGTTATGATTAAAACAAAATCAAAACCCCGCCCCCACCCCTCCGAAAATAGAACTTAAGTATAAAACTCATTATAATTAGAAGGATATTAAAATCCTGCTTCGACTCGAAGAAAAACAGAACTTGAAACTTAATAAAATTATTATATATTAATATTAAGTAAGGAAAAAAAAAACGAAAAAAAAAAAAAAAAAAACCCCGCTTCAAGCAGCACTGTCCGAGGTAACTATCTTGCATTAAATTTAACAAGTTCTAAAGGGCACATGAGCATAGCAAAGCAATCGTTCAAAACGTTCGAAAAGTTATTTTCAAATTTGAGGTTTCTAGTAACATTTTGCACTTGCTTCAGGCTTGATTTGATTTCAGTCCAGGATTTCCGTTAAATTAGAAAACATTCTATCTGCTGTTCTAATTAACTGAGAAAACTGGATCAAGCTCAATCTGATACTGAAATACAGCTGTTTTGAATACCATAGAATGTTAAAAAGTGAGAAAAATATTTCAGCTCTTTAGTAGAAAATTTATGTAATATTTCAGATTAAAAAAATAAATACCAAAAAACTAATTAAAAATTTAAAAGCAATCTTTCCGAGGTTTAAACCTTCGAGGTTGGAAGTAATTTTGTACTAAATTTCAAGGCTGTAGGTGCTAGAGGGTCTGTCGGACACAGGCGTGTTATAGACATCCTTCCACAATTTCTTTGACTGTAATTTTAATCGCTGTTGTTTGCAGTATATTTTTATACAATAGCATTATTCGCTTCATGAGTGAAAGTTCAATGCTTCAATAAGAATATTCAAGTTATTTTCATGAAAGTGGTCAGGTGTAGCTAAAAGAAGAACATAATTTTGTGCAACGTAAAGTCATAAATATAAAACGTAACATCATAACTGTTTATGATAAATATTTCTCATGATAATGCTTTTTTGAATGGATGTTTGTTCCATTATTCAGCTAAAGAGTTTAGAAAAAAAAAACATTAAACAAAAATATCATTTTATGAAAACTGACAACGTATTATCTAAAGTAAAAAACAAATTTTTATAGCTCAAATGAAGGTTTTTACTTACGATTTCCAGTGTAGCTATAACATACTCGTATACATACTTAAAATGTATTATTATTTTTGTTGTTACTTTATTTGGAGGGAGGGGGGGAGTTAGTGATAAAAATTATGATTGAAAACTGAGTAGCGAGTACGGAAAGGTTGAGGACACCTGCGATAACTATTCCAATTTATATCCAAGGCAACTAAGCATTTTAAAAATTTGAAAGGTTATGCCTAGTTTTGTAAATGTAATTTCACGGGTGACTGATCGCCATAAAACAGTAGGTATTTTTTAATATTCAGCGCAAACTATAAATTTTGCAAAATATCTTTTCCCCTGGTTCTTTGTATTTTTTAAACTGAATTTAATAGTATGATTGAATTTCCCAAACACATTTTGGATTATTAAAAAAAATCTTTTAAAGCATTTTAGTTGACTGACAGTAATGAGACAGTTAATCGGTAGCCATGTTTTTAACATTTCTGATAAAATAATACAAATATACACTGGCGGAAAAAAAAATCCCAACACCAAGAAAGACTTGTGTTAGATAAACGAAATTTGGTAGGCGTGTTTATACAACTGAAAGATGACATCGATTGAAATTTCGAGTTCCGCGCATTAGTGTGGCGCAGCTGGCGTCACTCAGAACATGCAAATAAGGATTGTTTTAAAAGCGTGTTGTGAAGCTCGTATGTATTATTTTTCCGTGAAATTTGACGAATTGCGTTCATCTTAGATAGGAATGCCTTTAAGAAGACGAAGAATGCCATTATCAACAGCTCACCGAGTTTAAACGAGGTCGTGCAATTTGGCTACGAGAAGGTGGATTTTCATTTCGCGATATTGCAGAAAGACTTGGGTGGGAATGTTTCCACCATGCATGATTATTGGAAGCTATGGGCAAGGGATGGTACTACCTCAAGAAGATCGAGTTCCGAGCTGCCACGTGGCACGACTGAGAAGGAAGATCGCCGAATCTTGCGTACGGCTGTGGCGCATCGTACTGCATCTGCGGTTGAAATTCGAGCTGCAGTTGGTACTGTCGTGACCCAAGGAACGGTAAGTAACTGTTTACTTCAAGGACAGCTCCGAGCCAGGCAACCTGCAGCCGGTATTCCATTGACTGCAAACCATTGCATTTTCCGACGGCAGTGGTGCCACGACAGAGCTCACTGGAGGTCGGAGTGGAGATCTGTTGTAATTTTTGATGAAAACAGATTCTGCCGTAGTGCCAGTGGTGGCTGTATATTGGTCAGAAGGAGGCCAGGGGACCGCCTGCATCCAAGCGGTCTACGGCCTAGACACACGAGACCCACACCTGGAGTTATGGTCTCTGGAGCAAATTTCTACGACAGCAGGGGCATTCTTGTGGTTATCCTAAACTCACTGACTGAAAATTTGTCGTCAGTCTGGTAATTTAACCAGTAGTACAGCCCTTCATGAGTAGCATTCAAGGGGGCGTTTTCCAACAGGATAACGCTCGCCCTCACATCGCTGCTGTAACGCAATGTACTCTACAGAGTGCTGACATGTTACCATGACCTGCAAAATCACCAGGTATGTCTCCAATTGATAACGTATGGGATATCATTGGACAGCACCTCGAGCATCATCCACAGTCAGCAATGACGGTCCTAGTATTGACACAACAAGTGCAACAAGCATGGAACTCCATGCTACAAAGTGACATTCGGCACCTGTATGACATAATGCATGCACGCTTGCAGGCTTGCCTTCAAAATTCTGGAGGTTACACCCTCTACTAAATTAACATAATTTCACATTTACACAGCATTTTCTTGAGCTTAAATTAGCCAGTGATCTTGTACATTTAATCAATTAAACATGTTAACTAGACAATTGCATTACCAGAATTTCATTACTCTACAGAAATTTTTTCTTGGTGTTGGGATTGTTTTTTCCGCCAGTGTATTTCGGGAATTCAACTATACTTTGAAAGTGTAAACTCAGCTTAAAAATACAATGAATCAGGGGAAAAGGTCTTAATTGCGCAGTTTATATTTCGCGTTGAATATCGCAAAAAACTTACTGTTATGTAATAAATAAGAAATAAATGTTTCTTTGTTCAAAGTGAAAAGTAAAACGAAAAATAACAACGTTTTATTGCACAAAACTTAAACTTACTGCATACACGTATTTTGCCCTGAAAGGAGGACCTTTTTCAATGCAAAGGAAGAGAGCTTATGGATGAAAAGACATCCGAGTTATCTGCTAATGTTGAGCAATAAAATGTTGCTATTTTAAATTTTACTGTTCTGCTTTAAAAATGATAGTCCATTATGGATGGACTTGCCCACCATCATCAACAGGTTATTTACAAACACAACATGCATAAATATTTCAATCGCTATTCATCTCCGGCGTCAGTTTGGCAGTTTTTGCATTAATTAGGCAACTAAAGTTGAAATCTTCCAACCTAAAAGCAGTCATTGTAATAATAAGATGCTTAGAAGGCTCAAAATTAAATAGCGAAATGAAATATCGGAACATGGGGCAAAATTTCAGTTCTTGAGTAACACCTACATAGAAAACATAGTAGTCGGAAATGCTAGCAGTTGATAATTATGTTTTGCAAAAGTGGTTCATTTAGATGTGACATAAAAGTTTTATTAAGGGCATAATGAGAAAAATATTTTAAGTGGTCCGAAAAATGCCAAACCCAACGATTTCCGCAAAGTAAATTATCTATAGTCTCGAGGTGAAAACATGCTGAAAAAGATGAATTGGGGCACAGTTCACCCATATGACTTTAAGTTATCCTAAGTGATCATAGAACAACTGTCGCCTTAATTTTGTCTGAATCTTCATACAAGCAGTAGGAAAGGAAAAATGTATAAGCTTATAAATCTTACCGCAAGTGTATTTTTCGCAGCATGAGATATCTTCAGTTTCTCTAGTTTGTTTCACTAAAGTTTCTTGCATAGAACAAATCGGGTTCGCTGGACACACCTCCAGGACACATTCAGTCATCAAATCAGAACGACAATGACATTTTTTGCAATCTCCGCCATCCCAGGAATCACCGGGCTTTTGGAAAAGCAAGAAATTTCCAGTATGTAATCATTGGTCTTAATAATAAGTTGAAGCTCATAGTTATAATTTATTAAAGGTAGGTGAAAGATCAACACTTTTGCTCCTTTAATGTGCATTGTATATTACTTAACTTTATCCTGACCAGTTTATACAATACTGTTTGAGTAACTAAAAATAAATAAATTAAAAAAAAAAAATCCCAGTAATTTTTCCATTTAAAGTTTTGCTTTTAAATAAGTAATAAACGTTTTTATAAGAGAAAAATATTTCCTTAATGCTTTTACTATGTTCATTCTTTTTTCATTTTGCAAACTTTTCTGTTGAAGTCTTCGTTACACGTTAGAGAAGCAAATAAACTTTCAAAATCCCAAAAATAAAGCATTAAGACTTCCTATTTTTTTTCTTTCTACAAAAAATATTAGCCATTATTCAAAAATCATATTAAGATTTTATAATTTTCTTACACAGCAAACAAGCAATAATATTCTCGTGTAAAGTTAAAAAAGAACTACCTCACTACATGAATCAAAATATTCTGATACATGACTATACAAAACCCATTGTTCATGACAAATACTGGGGGAAAATAATAATGGAATACGGAGGGTTGCTTCACTCAACCATACTCTTTCGACATTGTACTGCTTGATTTACCTGTAATGCGATTGCTACCGAGTTGTCTACAAATATGTGGTTAAAAAATCGAAAATTCGGCTCATATCCAAATTAGCATCTCCAGATACATCGTGCTCAAAATTAATTGATTTTCATTAATATGGGAGTGAACATTTTCATACCAGATGACAAAAGGTTGTTGATAACAAGAGTGATTATATCAATGGTAAATAAACTGGAAAATGATTGAGCTTCATTAAAAAACAGATTACTCTTTCCGGTCTATTTAATATAAGCTTTCTAAAGGAGACAGAGCTGCTTCTGCAAACTCGTGAAGTTATTTTCATAGCACACTGTATTAAAGAAACAGGAAATTTCTCACAGAGTGTAGAATGTTTGCGCAAAGAGAGAGAGAGAGAGAGAGAGAGAGAGAGAGAGAGAGAGAGAGATTAAAACATCAAAAACGTACCACATGATCTTCTTCATCACACGTTTCTAAAGAAAAAGAAAAAAAAAATCAGAATTAAGTTTTTCTCTCTCCTTTATATTAATATTTGGTGCAAATTTAGAAGCGAATAGAAACTTACTGCAAAGAGAAAGGTTTACGCAACTTCCATTTTTAAGAACTTCCCCATCGGGACAGAAGCAGCCGTCAGTTTTCAGATGATTGCAAAGGGAATCACTTGAATTGTTCTCCACACTGGTACAAGTTTGTGGACATCCTTTGTGGCATTGATGATACTGTAAGCCAGCTGGACATTTAGTATCTAAATAAAAAAATATTTAAACATAAAATTTAAATACGTCTAGTTTAAGCATAATAACAGCTTTAAAAATACATAAGCAGCGATTATAATTGCAGAGACGTATTCCATGACTCCTAGAAACTCTCCCTTTATGAAAAAAGGGGAGGGGGATTAGTAGTGTAAATGTAAAAAAAAAAAAAAAAAAAGAAAAAATGCTTGAACATAACTGTTTGGGAAAAGACACTGAACAAGTAATAGACTTTATGTTGTAGCTTTTTTAGAATGTTCTTTTCCTCCATAAGCTCGATTTTTTTTTATGTTGAAAAAAAAAAGCTTCCCTTTCACTGAAGATATGTGTCTGCAATTCTTTTTAATATTTGTAAAATATTTTAACGTAGTTATTATGTTTGCAACCTATTGCACGTCGGAAAACCTTTTGTTTCGAGCTTCTAACTTGCAATTAAAAACTTTTTTTTTCATAAATTCATATAAAAATCAACTCATACCCATCTTTTGTTAACCTTTCCATTACTAACTATATAACTATATACAGTCATTCAAGTTTTAAAATCATAAAGAGCAGACATTTTCTTTTAAGACCTCGTCAGAAAAATGCATCGTTGGGACTTCATATTTTTTGTTTATCTGACTTAGAAAAAAAAATAGAAGTGACAAAAAGTTATCCAGACTGGATTAAAAATACTCTGAATGATTGCTAATTTAAAATTACTTAGAGTAATGGCACTTTATTTCCTCTCCCTTAAATTTTTCGGCTTTTATTACGATCAATTAACCAAACAAATGCATAAAACACCATCAACAAAGCTTATAGATTTAATTTAAACTTAAATACATAAAAACCAGTTTGTTTTCCGTTGAAAAAAGGTTTTTAAAAAATGCACTTTAGAATTGAAATTAGTTAGCGTATTTTCGCCCTCCCTCTCCAGCACACCTTGTAAAAGAGGTAAGAGTGGTTCAAAAAGCAATTAATACAAATAAATACGGATTAAGAACAGTACTAAAGAAAAACGTCACAATTCGGGTACTTTTAGGATAAAATATGTAATTTACTGTTGTAAGATTGATTTTGCAATTCTCCAAATAAGAGCCCCTAATAAACTTCAATACATTTATATTTCTCCCTGTTAGTCTTCATGAAAGTGATTTTGGTACATATATGCTCTTCATCTTTGTATTTTACTAAAATCTTGGTCGGGATGAAAATAGGACCATCCTCAGATATATTTAAGAAAATAGCATAATTGTGCTTAATTCGTAAATTCAGAACAAATACATATTTTTGAGGCGATCAAACAAGAGAATCGAAATTATGTGAAAGGTTTAACCACTCTTAAAAAGAGAGAGAGAAGATAAAAACTATTTACATACATAATATAACACTTCAGTTGGTTTCATAGATACTATTTACATCTAAAACTTCAGTTGGTTTTATAGATACTATTTACATACATAATATAAAACTTCAATTGTTTTTGATGAGTGAGGTGTTTATAAAGTATTTTTACTAACATTCTAGAATTTCATTTCGTTAAAAATATCTTGGGCGGAAAAGCGATGAAAGTAAAAATAATACCAATTCTCTTATGCTAAAAATACTTTCTTCTAGTAAACGATTTTATACACTCATGTGATTCGCTTTTATGAGTTGACAACTCGATACATCTAATAATAGAAGACAAACATTTATCATTTCGGAAAACTTCGCACAAGATAAAACCAACAGAAGTTTCACTTTATACATTTCTTCGTCTGACCTCACATTTCTTTCAGTTTAAAGGAAATTGAGTTGCTCTTACTTTTATGGTTTCTTGAAGAAAATGTTCAATTTAGCGGATACTAAACCTGCTGTTCTGAAAGCATTTATGTGTGTTTTTTGCTAGAGTTTATTGCCAGTTCCGGGCGATTTAATTTTCTTGCTAGAGATTTGCCATTTGGAGCATTTAGTTTTTGAAATTTGTAAGTTTTCGGCAGACTGTCGTCAAAAATTCTCCTTTGAGATTTCTGGTAGTAAATTGGTTTAAAAGTTTCCTTTCTGTTCAACTTCAAACATCATCTTGTTCAATAGGTTGTGGGAAAAATCGTTTTAATCTCACAAATTACCTTTCTGGTTTTCTAATAATTTGGGCTTAAATATTAAAATGAACTGGTTTTATGTTCCGTAAATGTATTTTTAATTCTATCTTCGATAAAATGTTAATTTAGTTTAAGAAAGGAAATTTTACTGTGTATCCCACATACCAGAAACGACTTGCTTAAACAAAACAAAAAAGGGAAAAAAAAAAAAAAAAAACCAAAGCTTAAATAAAATAACGCCGATTTCACTGTATTTGATAACAACAACGAAAGTTCTGTCACATACTTTCTGATTTTGTTTTAAAATAATTCAATTGACGCCCCCACGTGCAGCTATATGCTTGCTTATTTTCTGTTTTTATTCCATCGTTAGAATTATTTTTATTTAGAGGCAGGGGACTATTATTTGGTTATATTATACGACACTATATTTTAAGGTCCTCGTACCTACCATTACTATATGAGGTTTAATCAGTTAGAAATCGCTCTGGAGAGAGCTTTTTTTTTTATATCCTGACCAGGAGAAGAACAACCCTTAGTTCAGAATCCTCACCTCAGAGCGACTGATTTTAATGGAAACTTTTAGCCTTTTATGATCACGAATAGATTTAACATGAATCATACAGAGAACATGAATAACAGAGATCACAACGTTTCAGAAATGACCACTTAAGAAGGAGTAAACACAAAAAAGAAAAAGAAAGAGCAATTATTAGTGTCAAAATTGATATACCTAAAATTAGAAGTAGCGAATGCTATTGTTTTAAAATGCGTTTTAGGGATGCACCGATTAATCGGCAGTACCGATTAATTGACCATAATAGGCCACTTTGCCGATTATTAATAATCGGCAAAATCGGGTCGATTAATCGGCCAAAAAATATTTTTCAAATACTATTCTTTAAATTCTACCAAATATGATGAATATTTTTATTAATAGTAATAATTATCCTCACAGCTGGTATAATTTTTTTTTTTTAAACTAATTCTCCTACTTTGAATAAATATACATAGACAATGTTGCAACATTTTTCATGTGGCGATAGTTTTCTCCTTAGCACAGTGCTTTTAGATAACCGCTAATTTTCAAAGAATAAAAGTAGTGAATTAAATTGCTACTAATTATTAAAAAATATGAATTAAAAGTAGAATTAAAGTGCTCACCTCAGACTTCCTCCTCCCTTTTGTTTTGAATTTTTAAGTCATGTATTATTTTATGTTACATAACAAACAATGTGTTAATAATATTATTGAAAGTAATATGAAAATTTGTTCTAAGAAATTACATAAAATATTGAAATTATTTTGTGAAAACTAAGAAAACGGAAAAATAATCTCGCAAAAAAAATTACTTACTATTTCTAAACTTGGAATTGTATAGGAGAGAAAAAACAGTGATTGGTAAAATTTGCATTAGAAAAACAATCGTCCTTATCATTAATCGGTTCATCCAATCAATCGGCTGATTATCAACAGCCGATTAATCGGTAATGGGTAATCAGCCAATTTGCTTATCGGTGCATCCCTAATGCGTTTAATATTTTCTTGCATCATTTAATCTTATTAAATTCCATTTCACCGCCACGTATGCTAAAAAGATTAACACACACATTTAGTTTTCAGAAAATAATTCCGAGCAATTGAGTAGGCAATGTATCAGTGCATACTAGTCTTAAAGCTCTTAAACCGGAATTTTTTTATAAAAGGTTTTTAAAAAGTAAATGATTATTCCATATTTTTATATTTTGCATTCATTACAAAAGTCCTAATAATACTAATATTATTATTGCTATTTCTGTTATATATTCGTATCGACTTGCTAGTTATGTTACAAAAATTTATCGAAATGGGAAATTCAATTTGTTCAAATAGTAACATAAAAGCCACCAGTAAATGAGTTTAACATAACAAGTTAGATATTATATTTTGCATAAAAGGACATGCTTTGGTTCTTAGTAGGTAAAAGTTATACTGCCTAAAATTTTAAAGCAACTCAAGTACTAAACATTCGGTTGCAAGAAGTGAAACGATTTCAATTTTCAATAAAAATTAAGATTGTTAATATGTGATCCTTTCACCTACCACAACCCAGCTTTTCAGGCCAATTTTCGAGATCAATTCCTGCTTGACAACACTGTCTTGCATATTCCATTGCTGTTTTGCACAAGGAAGCTTTGTCCTCTCCACTATGTACTGCATCAAAACTGCAGGCGTCGATGTACAATTCTACATCCACCAGAGGATGACAGGCTTCAAAAGCCACATCATCCAATTTGACACATATTGGGATCCGTTCTGGTATTTCGGGCTGAAAAATTATGTATCATTTGTTAAGATAGTGTACAGGATTTGTGAAAACTTATTAATTATTTGAAATAATTTTCTTAAGAAAGAAGGTTTCTATTTCAAGATTTCTTCCGGCAGTAACAAGGAGGCTGAGTAGGTGAGTAGCATGCCAAAGCACTCAGAACACAATTTCCAGCTACTTGAATAACATCTTTCACGCGAAGATGTGTTCTTTACGAGTTTGGGGGCCCGTTGAAATGCATATTTTGTGCCTCTTTCTCAAAAGAACTATGTAAAACAATTATCGTTTGCATTTTAAAAATCTCATCGGGACTCCTATGGCAATTGCAACATTGTGACACTGTAGATCCGCGTCTGCATACAGGAGCATTTATTTTTGTCTAAACGTATTACTTAGACAAAAATTTATACGGTTATTTGCATCGTGTTGAACCAAATATTGCTGAATAATGTAAATGTTAGTACATTCACATCATTCAGCAATTCTGATGGCTTTTTTTTGCACTGGTTTAAGCATTTATTTCCATTTTTCACTTTTTAAAAACTGTTATCACTGACTTTTATTGCTTTACTGTTCAGTACGTTCTTAAGGTAGTAGTCTGGTAACTTGGGTTCAAAAAATCGAAATTTTTTTCTTTTGCTTAATTTGAAAGTACAATGAATTAATTTGAAGTCTTTAGAATATACTGTGAAAATTTCAGACAGAAATTGGAAATATTTCAATAGTTATAACGAGTTTCCTAGAGTCCAACCTTTAAGGTCGACCGGCAGCTGCAACTGCTTGGACCCTTCTATTGTTTGCGCGCAATTTTATATACCAGGGTTGACTCTGTTATTCTATTATATATATTTATATATACAGGGTGTTCCAAGTTAACCTTCATGACCTCTATTTCCTCAACTGCTCGTCCTAGATGTATACTCCCATTTGCAAAATTGCTCGAAATGAGGAGGAGAGTTAAGATATGGAAAGTTTGAAGCGAAAAAAATAATTGGTTAAGAAATAAAAAAAATAACTTTTTATAGGGGCAAACTTATATTTAGGGAAATAATCTCCATTGGAAAATAATACTAACACACAAAAAAAAAAAAAAAAAAAGACATTTGTGCGATCAAAACCCCTGGAGAAATGAAACATGAAACTTTATGACTTATACCACTTTACACTAGCGTTATTTTAGGTGATTTTGGGGGCCATATACACGCGAAATTCGCACCATTCAGAGTTCTTTAATAACAAAATATTCTTTATTTTCCTGAAATATATTTAACTGTAAAAGTTATTTAACATGGGAATTAAAATACGAAAAAAATTGAATAAGAAAGAAAGAAAATGTCTTGCTGAATTCGCGAATATAAGTTTTCCGACTGTATAGTGATTGCTTGAAATTATGTAATCCTTTCACTGCAGAGTAAAATCTGCTTAACTAGATGCATTTCGTTAAGGCTTGAAGTTACGATGTACACTACGGAACAGTATGTAGAAATGGTGTTGCTTTACGGACAATGTAATCGCAATGTATATTATTTCTTAGATTCTACATATTTCGTGTGCTTAATATCTTTGTATAAAATTGTATAATAATTTACCTTGTCTTGTTATGTTTTGTAGTCTTGTATCATCTGCATTTATTTTTGAATACAATGAGAAGCGAATGTTTTCTGACCTGGACGAAACAAATTTCACTATCGTCCCTAATCTAAAAGCTCGTTATTCCTCTGGCAGGGCGAAAATTTTCTTTTGCCAATTTGTTTACGGGCCCTGCGCATTTAAAACTCGAATATCTCCGCAAATTTTGGTCGCACAAATGTCATTTTTTTGTGTTAGTATTATTTTTCAATGGAGATTCTTTCCCTAAACATAAGTTTGGGGACCCGGAGTCCCTATAAAAAGATAGATTTCGCATTTTTTGACTGAATTATTTTTTCGCTTCAAACTTTCAATATTTTGACTCTCTACCTCATTTTGAGCAAATTTTCAATTGGAAGTATGCATCTAGGACGAATGGTTGAGGAATTAGAGGTCATAACGGTTGACTTGGAACACCCTGTATATTTATGTATATATAATATATATTTATTTTAAATATAAGTGCCGCTCCAGGCATAGACTATTGACGTAAGTATAAGTTTACTTATGAAAATTTGTTGTCGAACTTTAAACGCGTTTTTCTCAAAACATTGTTTTCCTGGTCGGCCCGGATCCTAGCTTTTTTTCTACTGAACCGATTGCTTTCAAATTTTAACAAGCTGTTCTACACACTTATAGTTCTCATCGGTACTAATGAGAATTTTTTTCATCCCTAACTTTTTATTTTGCAATCCTTTCGTTGCTAAAATAAAAGGACTTTTTTTTTCAGGGACGTCATTTCAAGTTTTTCCAGGGGGGGGGGAAGGGTAAAAACACAATACAATTTCACCATAAAACAACAAAAACCACGCCCACTTGTATGTAAATACATTAATTTCTCAAAGTCAGGGGGGGGGGTCAAATGACCCTCCCTAACCCCCCTAAATGACCGGCTTGTTTTTTTTTTTTTTTTTCAAAGTCCGCCATTTTGTTATTTACCCTTGAAATTTAACTTCAGTAGTTCCGACCAGAATGACATGTCTATAGATTAAGAATAATCAAGAATATTTGATTTCAGATAATTTCAAAAGCCAAAATCACCCGGGCCACCCACGTGCATTTTTTTTTTTGACTTTCCACCTTCGAGTAACAATAATAGTAGTAATAAACTATTGATTTTTTTCAAATAAGTATTTTTTTTTATTTTCAATACGTAAATAAAAATACTCTTAATATTCAAGATAATTCATTTTTATTTTCCTATAAAAAACCGCCCTCCAAAGAAGTCATGAAAATTTGCATAAGTTAGCAGACTACTACCTTAACGAATTAAATCACTTTAATTTATAGCTGCAAGATGAAAACGTTTTTACTATTACCTCTTTTCTGGAGCATAGAAACAGCGCCTGAAGGACATAAAACCATATCCAATTCTTTTCTAATCATTTCCATTAGCAAAATTTTCTAGTAAGATAAGGTAGGCATAAGTATTTCGTCTTTCAGCACTTTCATTAGTAAATAAAAAAAATCCCTCTCGACTCTATTAATAACTTACGCTTTAACAATCACTTCAAGATAATTTGAACGTTTATGGTTTCACGAATCGCTATTTCATCAGATAAAGAGGAAAATTAAGCAAAGCTACTTACCAAATCTTCAAAAGTTTTCTTGCAATTATTTTTATCGCCTTCTGTTTGCCAGCTGCATACAAACTCCTCAAGCGGTTCTTCTTTTATTTCATCTTCTTTTTGTCCGTTGCAGTTTCCTGGAAAAACAATTGTGCAGTAAAATTGTTAGAACTGTTCTCTTTTTACAGGGAAGATTAATTTTAAAAGTTTTGAAAAGTAATGTAATTGAAAATTTTCACAGTTTAACTTTGATGAGAGTCTAATCTTCTTTTAGAAAAATAAATAGCAATAAATTTTTTAAGCACGAAAAAAAAAAAACAATTTTTTAGACTAATTTCTTGTAAAAAACAAATGCAAAGATAAAAAATGACGTAATAAGTTGGAGCAGAAAATAATAAAATCGTATAAATGTACGAAATACGTCATATTGAAATTGAATTGTTTCTTGGATGAGGGTCAACATAATTGAAATTCTTACTTACGTTATTTATGCAACGTCACAGGAAAAAAAATGTGTTCTAGTTACAACTTAAAATTTTGATCTTATTTCCAACAAAAGTTCAGAACGACTCAGATTATACGACAGCTTTTAATAAAATTTCCGAACAAGCTTTTAAAACTAATGTTTTGAAAAACGAAGGGAAAATTTTGACTGAAAAACGAAAGCATTAGTTATGAAAAACATAGTACAGTACACTCACGATTATTCACGGAATTGGATGGCACAGGTATCGCGAATAACGAAAATCGCAGATAATCCGAAAAAAGCATAAAAAAAGGCGTAAGGAAGATAAAAAATCTTTTGCTTAAAAATACAGGTATTTATCAAAATAATGGAAACACTTGAGATTCATAAGAAAAATCTACCGTTCATCACAAACTAAGCGATCAATTGTTCTTTAACTTTAGTCATACAAAATATAGACTTCACCGGACATTTCCGCATTGAAATTAAAAAAAAATCATTCATTTGGGGGACGACAAGAAAGGGGGTCGGAAGAAAAACCACTTTTGACCATAACTCTTCGAAAATAGCTCGGAATAAGCTATACATTTCAGTAATTAATTAACATACTATGTATAATTACTGTACAAATTTTTATGAACGTGCCACTCTTACTTCCGAAGATATGAAACATTTTTTAAAAAACGGTAATTTTATTTGAAGGGTTTTTGCTCATAACACGCAGAGTTTTTGATCAAACCTTATAAAAACTTCAGGAAAGATGAAAAAATACAAGAGAAAGAACATACTAAAACGGTAAATAAAAATATTAAAAATTCGATGAGATATGATTGTTAAAAGGAAATAATTTTTCACTGCGCATGCGAGAACGACAGAAATTTATAACTACAAAAATATTGTAGCCTGGTTTATGCTGCATCTTACAAAAAAAGTTCCAGTTGAATATCGTAAAAATTGAAAAAGATGTCAGCGATCTAGTGAGCTGTAATTCATTCATTCGCAGACAATACATAAATGGCGAGGGGTTGTCCACAAATAGTGTGGTGACAATCGAGCATTTTTTTTTCAATGTTAAATTGTATACAGTTTGAAAATTTATATTCGGCATAGAAGTCACATTTCGCCTATTCGGCCAAAAAGACCTTATACGTAGGTGGCCAAAAGTATCCGGACACCCCCTGAAACGTTGGTTTTGAACGATGACGCAATAACCTTTAATTTAAAAAATAGCTCTTTGTGGACAGTCCCTGTGGACAGTCCTTTTCTGTTTTGTCTGCGAATGAATGAAATATAGCTCACTAGATCGCTGATATCTTTTTCAATTTTCATCATATTCAGCTGGAACTTTTTTTATAAGATGCAGTATTAATCAGGATGCAATATTTTTGTAGTTATAAATTTCTGTCGTTTGCGCATGCGCCGTAAAAAATTATTTCCTTTTAACGTTCATATCTCATCGGATTTTTAACATACTTTTTTACCGTTTAAGTATGTTCTTTCTCTTGTATTTTATCAGCTTTCCTGAAGTTTTGATAAGGTTTGATCAAAAACTCTACGTGTTATGAGCAAAAACCCTTCAAATAAAATTGCCGTTTTTAAAAAAATGTTTCATATCTTCGGAAGTAAGAGTGGTATGTTCATAAAAATTTGTACAGTAATTATACATAGTATGCTAATTAATTACTGAAATTTATAGTTTATTCCGAGCTATTTTCGAAGAGTTATGGTCAAAAAGTGTTTTTTTCTCCGACCCCCCCCCTTTTTATCGTTCCCCAAATGCATGGGTGATTTAATTTCAATGTGGAAATGTCCGGTGAAGTCTATATTTTGTATGACTAAAGTTAAAAAGCAATTGATTGCTTATTTTGCGATGAACGGTAGATTTTTCTCACGAATCTCAAGTGTTTCCATTATTTTGATAATAACCTGTAATTGCATTGCACTTTAAATGGGATATGTACAAACAGTGATGATACGATGTACAGCAGAAAAAATATTTGTATTTGAGGTTCTCAAGCATATAAAATCTATAAAGAAGTGGTACTTACGATAACGCCCAGGTAAAATAATTGATTGGATGAAGTACATTGCACTCTTGGGTAAGAAACGTTAAGAAAAAATAAAATTTAAATTTGTGCTTTTTCGACAAAATCAGTTTATTGTGTTTGCTTTTTTCCTGAGACCATCGCTGATAATCGAGAGCTTACTGTAAAAGTAAAAAAAAATGTATTAATTTTTAAAGACTTAAATAGAACTAATTTGTAAGAATTCTGTTTGCTTCGTAGAAGGTTTTTTTATTTTTTACTTTCGTAATTTCACGTATTTTACCAACTGTTTTAACGTATATTTTATATTTTTCTATCGTCAATATGATTTATTTGATGAAACTTAGATTGACAGAAAATCAGATAGAACAAATGTCAGAAAATTTGGTTTATGTTGTCCAACCTTCAGCATTTTTTAAGCATTATTAATGACATACATCTAAAATTACATTTTTGAAACTCTTATCGTTTTCAGGGTCAGTTATGGTAGGTGGAAACACGGGGTAAATTTGACAAACTATACGACCCTTATGTGTGTGTGTGTGGGGGGGGGGGTTTAAACTAAACTATAGATGGGTGAAGACTATATTCTGCTGCAACCTTTCTTAACTATGGAGAAATAAGCTGAGATCATGCGATGGAAGTAGTTCTTTACGCGGCGTACGAATTTTTGATGAAATCAGACCCTTCCCTTTAGAAATCGGATTAGAGTGTTTCATCTACGCATTATGTAGCATATTTTTGCAATAATATTCGTATTTTTTTCAATTTTACGAGCGGAGTAGCGTGGAAACGTACATCCATTTGAATCGAACGAGCGAGCCAATAAGAGTTCACACACAATTGGCGATCTCCTTTCATTCGCCCGGAAGGTTTCTGTTAACTTGGTTTTCCTTGGGGTTTTCTTCCACCCGTAGCGACGTCACTGTCAACTTAAGTTGCAAGCGAGTATAGGTAACATCGGTTAGCAATGCCTTGAGAATTCCGTAAGCTATCAAACAACTGTGTAGACAAACAGGTCATTGACGATGACAAACTGTGGCAAAAGTTGCTTACCAAACGCAGCGATCTTACATTTTCCTGCGCCTTTGGAAATGAAAGACCGGCGTCTTAACCACTACACCAATCTGTTTTCTGTTCTCAGGGAATGCAGTTATGGATGTACAAAATTTTATCTCTCGCAATTTATCCAAAAGGATTGAAATGATCTACTTATATTAAAAACTGAGTATCTTTCTAACTATCTTTCTTTCTATCTTTCTATCTTTCTTTCTATCTATGTCACGCTTCTTTCTCCTGAACGCCACTGAACTGAAAGTCGAACCAGGTACCGATAGATAGGTAATTTTTCAGGCTTCATTAGTTTAAATCTATATAATTATACGATTTTAATTAGCGAAGATATCAATTAATAAGTAGTCAAGTTTAAAGCGATTAAGCCTAATAAATGATTAAATATGAAATTCATTCTTGCAAACCGTCGTTGCTATGAAACAGTAATAACAATGATAATGAGAATTTTGAATGAAGTCTTAACTAAATCAAACACAAAACTTATAAGCGGGCCACTTACGTAGAATTTTTATCGCTAGCTACTTGTAATATTTTGAGACATTCATTTGTTGAAAAGTCATCTACTTATATTAAAAACTGAGTATCTATGTCTGCTTTTTTCCTCTGAGCGAGCTGAACTTACTGAAACTTTCCTCACCATCTTGAAGACGCGAAGCATCTCAATAATTTGAATGATTTTTTTTTCATATAGGAAAAAAAGTGAAGGCGTGAAGCGCCTGTTAGCGAGCCGCCTTGGCGGGGAGTAGTTTCTTGAAATTTTCCTCACTACTTTCAGGGCACGAAGTGCCCGTGCAACGCCGGGCCACGTGCGTGGTATGTCTTAAAATCGAATGAACATTAAATTATATCAAATAATATAACTTCAGAATGAGGTAAAAGTTAGAGAAGGGGGACGTTATGCATCAACATGCCGCAATAGTATAGAATTAAAACACTGAAATTTTATTTTTGCAGTTGACCCCAGAAATCCGAACTAACTGGGGCTGCATCCTGTCCTAATTCCGGAAAATTCAGATTTATCAGGTGGCCTGTTTAAACTGTTAGTAATTCAATAGTGATCTGAAAGTTTTTGTTTCCAGTTAATAATCAAGCAACTGTTCCCACGATAAAGCATGAATGTTTAGATCTACAGTACAGTATAAAGAAAAGATGTACGTTGCGAGTGTACTAACGTTAATATGTATTCTTGTTGATGTTATATACACCGAATGTGTAACGCATTCTTTGTGTACATTATACACAAATGATCTCTAAAAGTAGCTGCTATTAAAAGTATAACTTAGCTTTTGAATAGTTATTGATTTTTCGTTTTTCAAATATAAATTTGGGCTTTCCCTATACAAGCCGTTCCGATTATCCGGAAATTCGAATATCCGGCTTTCGGATTTGTGAGGTTTCTTGTATTTACTGCAACTGACCCTTAATTTTGAATCACTTGTTTTAAATCAATTTGATATTTTATGACATGACTTGACATTGATGCTTCAGTGTACGTACCGCAAAGTCCTTGAGTTTTATTGAAGTAAGTCTTGGACGGAACCTTTACAGCAAACCCAGAATTTTCCTCGTAGTACCTCACTTCGAGACCAATTTGCGGCACAACAACGATGTAAGTTCGACCAGGATACCCTAAAACTACGGCATCGGAAGAATAAAATGGTAATTTATCCATTCGAATGACTTTATTATTCACTTCAATCTGCAAAGAGAACAACAGCGAATAAATAAAACTATTTTAACCTTAAAACACCGCGTATTGCTATTTAGTAACGTACCCGATTAGGGGCACATTCAGCTCTAACACTATGGATCATGTTCGATTCGAATGAATTCTTCTGCTAGTAGCGTAGCCATAAATTACTTTCACCCCATCCAAATTTGTATTTCTAGCTGCTCTGTAGGTCTTATTAAATACTTCGAGAACAATTTGGAGATTTGTTATTGTCAATGATAAATAAAATACACTCTGAAGATGATATTTAATTAAGTCTGAATTTGTGAATACCAGCAATTAATTTGACGAAAAACCAAACAATATATACAGGGTGCCCAGAAATAACTGACGGCAAAATTTATTTGTGCATAATTTACATCCAAGATGTTTTTTTACTGCTGGCAACACTTAATAAATTTAGTTTAGTTCTATGAGCAATAGTGCAGACGATTCTTTGAATTAAAACCCGTTTCATTCTTTGCATTATCAAGATGGATGCTAAACGCCGTTTAATTCTCGAATTGCATTTAAAAGGTAAGCGGAATTGTGATTTTTAAAAAAACTGAAGTATTTAAATGTGTCAAAGAGATTAATTGAAAGAACTTTAAAATTGTTTAACGGAACTGGAACTGGTAGTGTAGAAGTAAGGCATAGTGGTGGAAAAAGCGAAGTGTACGAATAAAAACATTAATTAAATGTGTCCGTGAATGAGTGCCTTTGTAAGTGCGTGCCACTGCAGAAGCCTTTCCAAAAACATTGCCATCTGTGGTTACAGTTAAAGGCGCGAGAATAGAAACCATTACTTAAACATTGATTAACAATGATGTTACTTTCATTTAACATTTATTTTATCACTGTAGAAAAATTTGTATTGCAGTAACAATTTTTTTGAACCGTCAGTTATTTGTGGGCACCCAGTATATATACATATATTAATATTTTACAACTAATTATTTTAAACGTATGAAAAGTGCACTCAAATAGTCTTTTTAAACTTTTAAGTTACAACAATATTTAATAAATTAAAGTGAGAACACACAAAACGAAACAAGAAAACTATGTCATCCTTACTTCTTTCATTTTTCTAATATTGACAGTTGTTTCCTTATATACAACGTCCAAACCGACAAGACAGGTCATTGCAGTGAAAATCCCACAGCGTTTAGTGATTCCTTTCACCACAAAATTATTTTCCTTATCAGATACGATCAAAAAGGTTCCCAAAGCTTGGAAGGGGAAGAACAGGCCATCAAAAGTTCTGAAGTGTGGGTCCCCAAATCCTTGACAGACTTCTAAAGAAAAAGAAACAGTTTATTATTTTTAGATAACTTTCTAAGCAACTACATTAGATTGAAAAGTTTCAGTAATGAGTTTTTTTTAGTAATGTTTTTTAATAGAAGACAACTTGTCGGAAAAGAACTGGCAAAATACTTTATTATGACATGCGAAGAGAGGCATCTTGTGTTCCATTTTATCGCTAAAAAGCAGCCTTGAAGGCAAGTTTGATACATGTCATATGCAGTTTTGGGAATAGAAGAAACAGGTTGGGAGTTGATTATGTACAATTGTTTAGTAGTTTAAGTTCTGAGGAATGATTAGCGACTGTAAGCGCGTATTATTTATTTCAAATATGCGAAGAATAAATAATTTTAAAAATGTATATTCATAAAAGCCGCAACATCTATACATTATACACACTTTATTGTATAACCAATGATAATGGTATATGAATTAAAACTTCTAACCGTTTACCTTTTACTGACAGGTATTAACTTTTAACTTTACCATATGATACACTGTAAAAAAAATGTGGTAGGTTACCTTTGTTAATGGGTGCAACGTTGCACAAATTCTGGAGTAAGCTGTTCTGATTTTAAGAAAACTCTAACTATTGGAGAAAAATTTAACGCAGCCGGTGTACAGTCCCAAAAAACGTTAAAATTACTGGAGTATTATTCAAAACGTTTGCGTAAAAACAAATATCGGCACAGAGCTCTTAAAGTCTTATGAACGTGACCAAGATGTGCTTTAACCAGCCTACTGGTCGAACGCTCTTGCTTTGCTCTGTTCGTGGTAAGTTCGTGGTAACCTTACACACTAGATTGTTTAAGTTACTCCTTAGCAGTGGAGGCAGCACTGCTGCCACCGCATTTATGGAGGTTACGCAATTTGTTTTACAGTGTAGGTTATTACTTCTTTATTCTCAACTTTTATTGTTAAGACCACATGTGTCCTTGATCGTACTCCCAGTGACGTTACCTTAATTTCTATCTATATGCTTATGTACTTATCTATTTACATGTTGGTAGAAACATTGAACCGACAGGAAATTGAAATATGAACTGTATTTTTGAAAACATCGTTGTCCGAGTTTCTAAAGGCAAATGGCTACGAAACACCCTACTTGGTTAGTCCAATAAGGTCGAAACACTTAACGCACTTCTATGTGACAGAAAATATAGAATTTATTTTCGAATCGAAAAAATATTTTCAACGTGAGATGAAAAAACGTTTATTGCTATGAGGAAGCATTTCTTGAGAAAACCAACGTACATTTTCTTTGCGTGAGGAATCGCTCACGTATGCAGCGGCAAATTTGCAGCTTAAGGGGTCGACGAAACGCATTTTTGGGGGCCCCTTAGAGTTGAGTAGAACAACAACAAATATTTTTCATATGCTTCTTTGGATCTTCTTCGGGGGCAATTCGCAATTGCGACAGTTGCGACATGGTAAATCTGTCATTGTGCGTACGTGGGTAAGTATGTATGATAATGTTTCAATACAAGTTTTATTAAAAAACACATTGTTTTTTCTCTTCATCAGCTGTAATTTCGAAAACAAATTTCCGATTGGTTTATTTTTGAAAAGTTAAATTCTCTTTACAGTGTCTACTTGCTCCCTATTCTCCAACTACTTTAAGTAGAAAACAAAGAAGAAAATTTTAACTTTGATAATATGAAGTCACATTAGCTTCTAAAACATATGCGTAGAAAAAAAAAAGATCATTTTTAAAGATGCACCAAGTTCAAAACTACAAGCTAAAAACGTCGTGTTTAAGAGTAGCTTTTATGAATTCGAAAATACTTCTAATCTACAGCTTCACGGGTAAACTATACTTCCGTCACTCACGGCACCTTATTATGAAAGAAACAACATTTTGAAAGGAAGATATACCATTCTTCAGTTGCATAGAAAACAATCAAATATTCTATAACTATGGCATTGAAGAAAATATATTAAATATTTGATGCGCACTCGAGATGGGCTCAGCGAAGTAAGCAAAGAATATTGCAGGAAGCTTATTACCTTCGCAGCTTCGGGCTTTGTAAATCAAGGTAACAGGAAAATCAATCTTATGCATAAGATAAGGGCGCGACTTCAAGAGCATGATCCGGAACTAATTTCGGAGAAAAGAGGCCTTATATTTCATTTATTCATTCGTTTCTCATTCATGGAAGGCAAAATAAATGTTATGTGAATATTTTAAAGAGTTTTTTGAGGAAAGATTTGTATAACGCGATCTTTAGACAGCTTAAGAAATGCAATTTAATCTAAGATTGAATTCCCTATTCCTGATAGTACAACACGTCACGGCAAGGTTATAGTGACGTCGCTGCGAGTCACAAAGTGACTTATTGTGACGTCTCACTCGAGTCACGCTGTGGCATATTTGGGAATGTTTCTCGTAATTTCATCACGACGTCGTTGCAAAAGTTAATTTGTTACCAGTCACTTTGTGACGTTGTGCAACGTCAATGCAACCATTATTTGTCACGTCGCTACAGAATGACTTTCGTTGAAAGTAGCCGAAACTTGTTGATGGTTTTACTGTGACGTTTTGTGTCCGTCACGCAATGGAGGCTCATGTGTGACCGTAGTGTAAAGGTCACAAAAGGGTTCCCATTACAGTCACTACTAAGGATCAAGTTTAGAAATTTTACAAAACTATTGTTTGATTACACGATTATTTGGTAATTGATCATATCAAGATTACCGTGTTCAATCCCCAGAAAAATCAATCTAGTAAAAAGGGTACATTCCTACGGAAATAGGAAAAAATGTTTCGTGAGAACTCGCCATTTTCTTTATAGTCATGTCACAGGTCTTTGCAAAACCCCTGGTAGCTATCATTCAATGCTGATCATTGGTTATTACTCGCTTAATTATGGCAACTTAAGTTTCAAAAAACTTTCCACATCAAATGTCATTGTAATATCACTAAAACTTGGCAGTGTGCCTGAACTTCACGTGATAAACAAGCAAAGATCTATTTCCTGTTGGTGTCTGAAATAAGCCACTGTATTTTCTTTTAAACCATGCTTTAGTTTTGTGATTTATTTGAGCATACATCCTCTTGTATGTAGGTCTTTAAAAGGAAAACGTCTTCAAAATACATTCCTTGTTAACAAATCTCTGACCATTTTTCTCTGGGTACTCACGATATTATTTTGTCTTGCAATCTATGGAGATGGATGAAAAAATGGTGAACGAATAGATTCGCAACATCTGGAACAAAAGGTTCGAAAAACTAGCCATGAGGGTACTATGTAAATTAAAGAGAAATCTTATTGATGGACGGAAGAAAGAACTTTTAGAACACACAATAAATATATTGACAATTTCTGAAGTTCTCATATTGTTTCCACAAATGTTGGAGGTATCGTTTAACAAAGCATTAAAAATAACGTGTGACGAATCTATGTAGATAAAACAATGAATTAAAACAAAGAAATGCTCCCAAGGATAAACTTCAGACCTGGAAATATTTTGTAACTGTATTTTACAAGGTGCAGTACTAACACGTGTTGATACTCAAAACATGGATCATATATTTATGCTGACAGTTTTGAAAGCGGTATATTCAGTGATAATACCTTCTAATGCTTAGTTTATGCAACTTATATTTTTTTCCTTTTTGGAATTATAAAAAATAAGACATTATTACAATGAAATTAATTTAACCCTGTCTCAATAACCCCGTTTTCAGTTACTTCGATAAAATTATTTGAACTGTACATATAAATCAAACGGTAAAATACCGATTCTATAATAATAATTTTTATTGAAGAAGGAATTTCGTCGAATATTAATCAGGTAGATGTTGATGTTAAAAAATGGAAGAAAAGGGCAACTTATGCGCGGGTAAACAAGGTACCAACTTTTTGAACTCTCCTATATTTTCCTTAAAAATAGCTTGATTAAAACTATAACAAATTGCAGTTTTTATCAAACGGCTTTTAAAAGTAGTGCAAGGTCGTTGAGCTCACAAAACTTGACTTATTTGCATATTTTTTAAACACTGGAAGAAAATCAAGTGTTAAGGAATATATTCTTACGGTCAGCACACTGTGTGGGTGGAATGCACACATCTTCGTTTAGAACAGTTCCTGGAGGGCAGAAGCATCCCGGAACACACTTATTCGAACATTCATCCAAAGAGTCCAGCGAAGTGCTCTCACATGTCAGCTGGCAAGAAGGTCCACAGTCATTCCATTCCATGCCAGGAGGACATTCGGAGTCTGAAACGAAAACTCTAACATTAAATGACTGCATTTTGTGGTACAGTAATCCCTCGTTATATCTCTCATCCGGATATAATGTGTTTTTCAGTTGTCTCCCGAAACATTATATTAAAAAAAAATTTATTGTACTTATGAAAAACTTACAGCATTCATGCCGAAGTCTCCAGTTCCGTAGCGACATCGGTCCTAGTTTCGCTTCACAAGCTTCTGCAAAGGCTTGGAAACTATCACATTTGCACTGCTCGTCAGAATCTTTTCCACTTCTCAAACATTCACACGTGGAACTCATACAGAACTCGATGAAAGGGGTAACAGATAAAACTTTCCCACACTCGACGAAAGGTTCACTCCTTTCAAAAAAGAAAAAATGATTACCAGAAAAATTCAAGCATATGTTAGTACATATATGTATAGTTCTGATTGATTTTAATAACAAAATGAAATTTGAATTTTAAATTTAGAATGAGACCTCAAGTTGCAGTAGTAAAGCACATAACAAAGTGTTTCGAGAAGAAATAATGTTATTTGTTATTGCACGACGAACCTAGTTGTTTTAAATTTTATCGTAGTACATTGAATACTTTTCATATTATCGATATTCACTCCATTGTTTACTACATTATGTAATTTTTTTAAGAACAATCAAAGTTCTAAAATTCTATTCAATCATTTTTTTTGCCTAAACAGTTCAATTTATCGACACATTTAATACTCTAACTTTTTCGCTGAGTTTTATACTACTTTTTATCATAGTATTAATTACTTTGATGATAATATAACAAAATATCAACCTAAATAAAGTACAAATTATCACGAAAATACTCCAAATAGCTGTTTCAAGGAAGCGGTAGAGCTTCGTTATCACTCCAAAAGGAATACGCGTTCTTTTGGACCAGCAATCCAAAAGGAATACGCGTAGCACACAGCCTGATTACGTTGATTACAAATTTTGTTATTACTTTTGTTTTTTGATGCCTGTTGTACTGATGAAAGAAAGGGACAATGTTCTAAAAAGGTTTGTAAATTCTGATTATGTGCATAAGAATTTTACCGCAAGGGCAAGTGAATATTTACCACTGACTGAACCTTACTTCAGTTTATTGCAGAGTTCCAGGGCTTTCTTCATTTCCTCGTGGGGACATAAAATAGGGGAGCAGTCCTTCTCGGTATTATTTACAGCCCAGCTGTCTCCAAATTCTCTTGCGGTGTAGGCTTTTCGTCCATTAGGCTTTTGCTGATCATCGGTTGGATTCCCAGAGTAGAAACCGCACAATCCAACTATTTCCCTTTGAAGAGTTGGCGGAACCTATAAGAGGAAATTAATATCTATGCTCTCAACTGTGTTTTGAGAAATGATAATCACTGTGAGTCAGTGTCAAATTTATAGATAAATGTGTTTCGGTATTTTTTAATAGCTCTTTATTTCGCAAAACAAAAATCGAATTTATGTTGAGGAACCTGAAGTTTACTCCATTTTTTGGGCCAAGTTTCTTTTTAAAAATGTAGTGTTAGTTTGTTTTAAAAATGCGTAAATGCTTAAATTTCTCCCGTGGGTCGGAGTGTCAATTTTTGATTTGATTCTAGAAAAAAACTTAAAATAAATTCAAAACTATTGAAAAAAAATAAAAGTTTTACACCAAAAGATCTGCACAATGAAACTAGTTTTGGACGAATCCGTTGCGTAGATAAAGATTTACATTAGACTCAAATTTCTTAGAGTCAAATGTAAAGTTTTCTTGAACTGTTCAAAAATGAACAATATTGTCGAACACAGAAATAAAGCAGTGAACTGAGATATTCCGTCAATATCTCCCGTTGGTCGGAATGTCAATTTTTGATTTGATTCTAGAAAAAACTTAAAATAAATTAAAATCTATTTAAAAAGTAAACGTTTTACATCAAAAAATCTGCACAATGAAACTAGCTTTGGACGAATCCGTTGCGTAGATTAAGATTTACGTTAGACTAAAATTTCTTAGATTCAAATGTAAAGTTTTCTTGAACTATTCAAAAACGAACAAATATTGTCGAAAATAAAAATAAAACAGTGAAATGAGGTATTCCGTCAATATCTTTACTTTGAAAAAAAATGCTTTGTTTGAATCGAACCGACGGACAAGCATTTTCTTATCTCGTAACCCTACTTTCATTTTTTGAAAAACTTTTGGATACTTTTTGAATAAAATTCTTTCTTCTTTTCTCAAAAATTTACGCGACATATAAAATGTATATAAAAGAAGCACCAAAGAACATTTAACGTTTTAAAAACTTTGTCTTTTACTTTTACGCTGAGAAAGCTAGAAAGTAATAGACATTAAAAATATTTTAGATTTTCTTCTTCTATTTTAACTAACTTGTTTTACTTTTGTATGGCTTATTTGTTAAGTCTCCACGTTGGTGCAAATAACTTAACGCGAATTATCACTTTATACGAAATACTTATTCGATCCCTCGAGTTGATTTGAACACTGTATGTGCAGTTTCTCGAAAATTTGCGCCTTTTAAGATTGCTTGATTTTTTTCACAGTACACAATTATTAAGCTTTCATTGCAAAAGAAAAAAAAATGCGATATTAAAATCGAATACCAAAACCAGCATTGTGCTAGTATAGTATAACCAATAAAACCGTCAAGAGCGAATCACTTTGCTTAGTTTTCTCGATGAATACATTCTTCCGTATTTCAAGAAACATTATGCAATGTGTAGTTCTGATTAGTTGAAGCTTAACTTTGGAAATTCATACTTATTTTCGGGAAGTTAAGCGAAAAAGGGAGACGCGTTACTTGGGTGGAATTAATATTTTTGAAAATCTACTTCAAACGAACCTAATTTAATTTAGTGCCAATCACCTTTCCCCATCACCCTAAACATAAGTAAACATTGTAAAGCCAAGCTGTAAAGTATAAGAGACACACTATATCCCCTCAATTAATTTAAAAAATTCTTAAAGGGTGCTACTGTATCTAAAAACCACAATTACGAATTCTGATTTTCTAATGCAAAGTTTCACTTACTTCAATATCCACGTGTCCTCTTGTATCGTAAGTTGCTGTAAAATCCCCATTTAGAGCTTTCACAACGACTTGTTCTCCTATTTTTTCAGCGCTGATATCAGCAAGTTTTGATCGTTTAGTACGAACTCTCTTCAATCTGCGCAATTGGGCGGCAGTATAACTGTGGCCATCTAGTTCAATGTTTAAGTCTGAAGATACTTTTACTTTATTCTTCTTGTAAAATATGTCTATCCAGTGTTTGCAGTTTCCAACAAAGTCACAATCTCTATGGGCTAAAAAGAAAAATTAATTTCTTGAGAGATAACTAGTTACTTAAATAGTCAAGATTTTTGAGGGGTAAAAATTCTCCCTCTGCCCCAAATTGTCACTTAACAATCCCAATTTCTCTTTCCTTCCTTATATCAGTGCTAAATAATTTCAAAACACAAAAAGTTTGTATATTCTAAAGTCACGCATCATTTTACAAGGGTTATAGGAATAGTAATCGCAAAAAACGGTCTTCTAGCTAATGAATCATGAATTTATTAGAAAGCAAACTGATCTTTGGGGTATACTGACTTTTTGAAATTCCAGACTTTTTGAAACTTATTTAGTGCTGATTTAAGGAGGGAATAAGGGGATGGTTGTTAATTAAATTTTATTAACAGCTTGGCTTCAGGAAATACATAGAAATTTTCTAAATAAAATTACAAAATCATCATTATCAATAATCGGTGCAAAAATTCTAAATTTAGCAACTAATTTAGGAAGAACGAAGTAAAAATTTATTTACTTATGAATACATTTGAAATAGAATCATTTCAGGAAAAAGCGCAATTTACTCGAATGAAGCACTATTAAAATAAATTATCAGATTCCCTAAGAGCAACAGTTTTTGCTTTATAATCTACTTCATAACGTCGGGTCTAATTTTATTAGTGAAAAAATATGTTGTGCAAGCTCGTTTAAAAATGTGTAAATTGAACTAATTACGAAAAATACGATGATTTTTTAACAGTTTAAATTAATTCCATACTAGATGTATAACGTTGTATGAAATGTAATAACATTTTTAATGAACAATAAAAATTTCTACAGTGAAGCTAAGTTCATCAAAACATAGAACTTTAAAAAACTCAACTCACTTAAAAAATACTACTCATGATAAATCTTGAAAAATCGTTTTCAATATATTTATTTATAGATTTTATTTTTTGCATTCTTTAGATGTATGACGGAATGATTGCCGATTTCCCCCCCCCCCGAAAATAATACTTGATTGGCTAGAAATGATTTCATTGCTGTTTATGTTGATATCGAGTTCATGTAGTCGTAAGTGGAAAACTCTAATTGAGTTGTGAATCTTTGAAAAACTTAGCAATAGACACAACGAAAAATGATAATCAACGTGTGTGATTAACACTTATTTTGTTAGTTCGAATGCCAAAAATGGTGTAGGGATAAAATTCATAACCTACCTGTTACATTAAAATTTTCATTAACCAAATGCTTCAAGATTACATGGTGACATATTTCATAGTTAATATCCTGACCATCAAATGTCTTAATATGCTTTCCAAGTATATTACATGTTGCGTTTTCTAAAAAGAAAGAGTTGGTAATTTTTCATTAATTTAAATTTCAGATTTAGAGATCAAAACGAAACAAAAGAAACATTTGAATTTAAGTCGATATATGACCTACCTGGAATAGGTGGTTCTGTAGTTGGCACTAAGGAAAAAAGTAAGAAAAGAGTTAGTTCAATGTAAATTCATTAGTAGACTGTTCTCAGTCAGAATTCATGTTTTTATACCCATGTCAACAGGAATGTTTTTAAGTAAGGAAAGAATAAAAATACATATTTAGCTGACAAAAGTCTTTCTCCCTGTTTTAATTTGCATTCAATAACCATCTAATATTGAATGATTTCATTGAAATTTTGTAACCATTTACTTAATTTATTCCAGAAGAAGAAAATAGCTTCTTGTTGTCTCAGTAGGTACTCACTCAACTACAGCAGAAGCAAATAAACTGTCCAAGTTCATTCAGATTTGTATCTGAACTCACTACAGACTTAAATTACATGTTCACTTCAGAAGAACATCACATATCATATTATCTAAATTATATAAGTGTGTGGAACAGGTTTTAGATGTTTGTAACAACAAACATCTAAACCAGGCCCGTCATTTAGGGCGGTCGGGGGGGGGGTGTCAATTGCCCCCCAATGACTTTGGGAAATCAATGTATTGGCATATAAGCGGGCGTGGTTTTTGCCATTTTTTGGTAAATTTTACATTGTGTATGCATCTTTTGCTCCCCCCTGGAAAAATTCGAAATGACGGTTGTGAATGCTGCTCGAAAACTTGTTAATCAGTCATGGAGAATACTGTGTGAAGAATGTACAGCCAATGAGCCAACTTTTTTTTTTTTTTGATGATTTACGTAACTCTTAAATGGCAATATGGATACATGAAAGGACCACCTGGTCAGCGGGAAATTGTTTTCTAGAGCATGTTCTTAGTGTGGTTGAAATTGAACTGCTGAAGACATCTGGAGACAGAAGCAGTTAAATGTCCGCCACCTGAAAATTGGTTGCTGTTTCATTACACTAAATAAAATTGAAACAAAAGGAAATTAATATGCTCCCCCATATCGTGTTTATTTGCATTCCCAATTTCTTACTTATTTGATGTTTTTAGCTCTTCCGCAGAGCGCCAACACTGCTGAGATGCACGATAGTTGGGTTTTTTAATTTTACGTTTTTATTGTATGTAAACGATTTTGTGTGTTTTATGTAAACACGGGATGGCTACTAAGTTTTTCCCAGAATTTTCCACCTTTTAGTACTTTTGATGAAAATAATATTTGGGAAGAAAATGGCAGTAATATAATTTTTCTGAATGCCGGTGCATACGCATATGTATTTTGCATTACACAAGGAATGAAACTATTTCAGAGTTAATAATTAACCATACTTTTATATTTTCAAAGGCAAAACTCAATTGATAAAGGAAGATTTGCGTTAAAAGTATTTAATTCAAAATTATATTAAACCTGATGGCAGTTGAATAGTTTTTCAAGACAATAATAAAAAAAAAATGCTCTCATGCCACTAAGATTTTGTGTTTGAGATGGGGGGGGGGGGCGAAAATGTTCGCATTCGTAACTGCTTTATGCGCTGTTGTTTTCAACAATAGAAAATATTTTCAAACTAAAACATCATTATGGATACCTTATTCATGCTTCAAACTTCACATCATTAAAATTTTGAAAAATTACCTTCTGTTGTTGTTGAGATCACCGAAGTAGCTGAAAGAAAAATATACATAATTAATGAGCTTTTCTAGTAACAAAATGTGCATAGTAATAAACATGATACAAAATATTTTTCTTAATTTGCCCTTAATTTATAAAAACTTTTCGCATACAACAACCACATTTAGAAATGCTTGCATAAAATATAATAACTTGTGGTTTTCCCCTTTATACCAATCATTAATATTGGAAAATAGTGTGGTGGCTTTTGGAAATAACAGCCAAAAATTGAAGCGAATGAAATAGGTATTAATTTGTTATATACGAACATAATAATTCAAGTTCATAGCTTGCTAATTATTTTTATTTTAACGCATAATTTAGCATTTATGTTTTCTGTACTTATTAAACAAAAATTAGACGTTTTTTTCCTGGAAATAAAAGGAGAAATTTTTGAACATTATGTTTCAAAATTTTGTATGGAGCTGTAAATTTTGAAGCATTATTATTAAATGATTCAGTTTTGAAGAATAATTTGCTGCTATCTAAAGTATTTTAATTAACAGGGCGGGACAGTCTGCAGTATTGGAAATTTTCTGAAAGAGAGTGATAGCAAGAGTTCTCAAATGCGATCATTTCTTTCACTGAGCTCTTTGATAAATTTTAGATTAGTGGTTTTCAACCACAGACGGGACAGATTGTGTTGCACGCCGTGAAAAAAAAAAAAAAAAAAAAAAAAAAACCTCGGATGAAAGAACTAAGGCACTCATAATAGCGGATTAGTATGAAAGTAAGAAACTTAGGAAATTCTTTAGTCGCCATTCATTAGTAGCTATTTTTTTAAATTGTCGCAGCTTTTGTTTCAAACTTAAAGAGCAAAGCAACGCCCATACTAAAAAAAATGTTATTTTTTCCTTGTACTCTTTGTAAGTTACACATATTAATTTTATGCATGTAACGCATTTCCCGATTTTAGACATGTGCGTGCCTCACGTCATACAATGGCGAAATTCTTTTTATCATATGACTGACTCTAACATTGAGAAATGCAACTCGTAAATGAAAGGCTTGGGAGATGAAGGGGTTATGTGACAAAACCTAAATCGTTAATAATTAAGGTTTAAAGTTTTATTGTTGCAGTTCTTGCAGCTTTTTTACTTTCTCATTTTGTCGTAAAGCGTGATCATGAAGTTGGTCGGATGACATCTACTTTTTGATGTACCAAGTTTATTTGCTTCCCTGTATCCATTGCTTGCCATTGCACAGAGTGTATTTAAAAAAAAAAAAAAGTAACATAACCCCTTCATCCTCCAAACCCTTCAATTCTATGCAAACTCATCTTGTTATATAAATGTGTTCGCAGAAGCTTTGTTTGTTCCTTTCTTTGCTACTTTATTTTGCCAGCGTTTACGTTGCTATTTTAGTTACTCGGCCAGACGAGTTGGCTGCCTGCATTATGTTATTGAATGCGCAACATATAAATGCGTCATCTGTATACATCCACCAAGGAAAATAAAAGTGTTTAAATACAAATGATTCCTTACTGCAGATGTAACTTCAATTATACCCTGCACGTCACTATTCAAATCAAATCTTGATGGACTTGGAATTAACACACACCCCATTTTAGATTAAATGCACTCACTTGGGCAATTGATTTCGTCGTTAGGGCAATCAATTATACCATCGCATCGCCTTTGTATTGGTATACAATCTCCATTTGTAGGACAAAAGAATTCGTCCTCTTTACATCGTTGACATAAACAAGAGCAATTGTCAGAGTAAATGGCAAGTTCATCCTGAAAGAAGTGAGTTTATAGAAATTGTCAAACATAAAAGTAAAATTAGCTGTATCATTGAATAAAAAAATAAAAAAATAAATATTGATTAAAAAAAAAAACCCGAGAAAAATGGCTGATTTTACTAGCCAAAAAGTACTTAAAAGTACCAATAGGTAAATATTACTGCAGTTTTTATTTCAATAATTTAGGGTACCTGATGATATCAGTTAACTTTGTGCCGTATGAAAATGTTTAACATATTTGATTTGCAAAAAAAAAAAAAAAAAAAAAACCCTAGAAGGTCCACTGTTAAACTCTCCTCGCATGGTTTTGCAATAAGTTTTCTACTCTTTATTTAAAAAAAAACCTCAATGTTTTACACAGATGATTGCATTATTTAATAAATCTAAAGCTATTGTTTGGAAGTTATTTCCGAAGTTGTTGAAATATGCTCCTCTTATATTGCAATATCTTATGCAAAGTTACCCTGAGCTATGGAGTTTGAGGGAAAACGATCGACTCCGAATCCGAATCGTGAAATTTTAAAACCTTTGATTTCGACCTCACAACTTCTTTACTGCAACATCAGTCCCGACTCTGAATCTTACTCCGCAGCCTGTCAGAGTTAATCACTTGAAGGCGAAATAACCGACTCCGACTCTTGACATATTAAAACGTTCTGTTTTCTACTCCGAATCTTTAACCCCAAAATCTGTTTTTTGCCCACTCCAAGTCCACAACCCTGATATAAATTTACAGCATTATGAAAATCTAATGATCAATGCTGTAACATTAGTGCCTGACAGTCCTCTTAATAAATGATAAAAATATTCTGATACTGTAAGGCACAAGGAGGAATTTTTAAACATTTGGCAATAGTTGTCCTAATATAAAAAAATATTTTATTTTTCATGCCATTTCTAACGTTCTTCAAAGTTACCCAGATGACAGGATAACTTTGAATCAGTCCAATAATGCATAAATGAACTTAATTTGATCTTATACAATTACAAAATTGCTTGCTTTATTATAATTAATATTAATATACATTTAAATAATTAAATTGGTAAAATATGCTTGAGACCGTTTAAAATAGAGAAATTGTGTTTCTGAGTAACCTCGAACTTTCTGTACTGCTTTTGTGAAAATTTCTGAAAGGAAAAATCTGTATTTTTTTCAATGCTGCTATCTTAAACTTTCATGAAAGAAGATATAAATTAGTTTTTCTTTTGTTGCTACTAAGATACATCATTATGGAGGAAAAAATATCTCTTTGAAATTTAAAAATAGAAATGGACAATTAAAGTAAGATACCGTTTCCTAGGGCGGATACAATAGAGGGGCGGTGGGGGCGTTCGCCCCTCCCTTGAGGGACTCTTCTCCAGCAGTTTGTAGATTTTGAAGTTCAAAAGAGGCAATTGTAGTTGATCTTTGATGATATTAATGGAAAGGGTGCGGGGATTCGGGGCTCTGATCTTGAATTTTTTTGAAATGGAAGACCAAAACATTTGTACTTAACATGTGTTAACAAGGATGGATGACGAAAAAAATGGGCAAGTAAGAAAAATAAATCAATCGCCCCTCCCTTGGAACATTTCTGGATCCGCCCTTGACCGTTTCCGTCAAAAAGTATTTAGTCATACATTTTGAATGTATTTTTTTTAGTTTGAAACAGTGTGTTAACTTGCTATGCAAGAAGAATTTTTAATTGCCTCGTTAGTTATCATATATAGTTTGGTTTCGCATATTTTTTCTAAATTCATGCTGAGATTTAAATCGACTTTACATATTTTTTCGAACAATTTTCGTAGAAGTAGTTCAAAGATGGAATTTTAATAATCGTTTTAATTTCACCAAATTTTTTCTACCGAATTTTCTTGTAACGGTTATATTTTGGCTGAAATTTCAACCAGACTAGAACTGTACAGTATCAGGAGAGGCAAATGGAAACAAACTATTGTTACAAATCTTGTAAATAGTTGTTGTTTTTCCTGCCTTGCATCATTTTCATTAGTTTTGGTTTTATCTGACGTTATGTTGCAAAAGTATCTGAAGATATCACTTTTATCACTTGTATACCGGCCCTGTAACGTTTTGTAGTTTTTACACTTGCCCTGCATTTAATAAGCGTGAAGACATTTTTCGCTCGGAGTGTTTTCTTTTTTTTTCTTTTTCTTTTTATTACTAGAAGTTTCTTGAATGGATTACGTAATGTTATGAATGAAACAGAATGCTCCGGATTTTGCTAGAATGTTCCTTCCGAGTATAAATAGCCTTGAACACAGTTTTTAGGCAGTCAGTTGTTTTCAGATTTGATTCTGGTGACTCGTTTTATTCGCTATTCGCTTGGGCGATGTTTTGCTTTTGTAATTGCTTATTACTGTTCACGTTAGATACGTGGTGCTGAATTACTGTTGAGAGTACAGTGTACTGTTTTGCTACCTAATTGCTGGATGTTTAGCAATTGTTTCCTGCTCCTTTTGTAAATAGTGTACATACTTGTAAATAAATTTATAGTTACTTCCTCAAGATTGGAATGCTCATTTGAAGAAAGTTGAAGGTGCTACGGACTCGTTACAATTTTGGCGCCCAACGTGGGGCATCTTCAAGGACTTTCTTGGAATTACATGTGAACTCGGACTTTTCTTCCTAAGGACTTTTTGACTTCAGAATTTTATGGTGATTACTCGAGCAATGGAGGAACAACTAAAAAAACTCCTTGATGCTATCAACGCTGTTAAAAGTGACATGACTGCGAGCATGGCTGCGAATCAAGAACAATTAAAGAATGAACTGGCTACTAATCAAGAACAATTAAAAATTGATCTGGCAACTAATCAAGAACAATTAAAGAATGAACTGGCTACTAATCAAGAACAATTAAAAATTGATCTGGCAACTAATCAAGAACAATTAAAGAATGAACTGGCTACTAATCAAGAACAATTAAAAATTGATCTGGCAACTAATCAAGAACAATTGAAAAATGATCTAGCTGAAGAAATTAAAAGCGATCTAACGTCAATGAAAAGTTTGGTGGAAAGTAAATTTACCAATGTGGAAAATAAAGTGGAGGCTCTGGAAGAGAAAGTTGACAGCGTTGAGAATCGAATCACCACAGTAGAAAACAATGTTGAAAAGAAAATTAAAGAACTTGAATCGAAGTTATCAGCATCCTCCAACAACTCAAGTGACTGTGTAGCTGCAGTTGGAACTTCTCGTCCATCCATCAAACTGGCTACGTTTGACGGGAAGACCTCGTGGAATATTTACAAGAAGCAGTTCCTCATCGTTGCAGAAGCAAACTCCTGGGACTCTTCCACGAAAGCCTGTCAACTTGCAGCCTCGCTGAGAGGGGATGCAGCTGATATACTACAGACCTTCCCAGAGGACAAGCACCATGACTTCGAAGCCTTATCATCGGCCTTGGAGCTTCGCTTTGGCGAATCCTGCCAAAAAGAATTCAGCCAACTTCAGCTCAAATCCCGACTCCAGAGGGCTGGAGAGACTTTGCAAGTTTTTGCAGCAGACGTTGAGAGGCTTTCCCAACTCGCCTTCTCTGACTGTCCTTCAGGTGTTCGCGATAACCTGGCCCTGAACTACTTCATAGACGGAGTGCGAAATCCAGAAATTCAGACGGCTCTCCGGATGGCGGACATTAAAGATCTTAAATCCGGTTTGGTCTACGCAATGAAGTTCGAGGCTGCACAGCAAACATCCCGCAAGGATCGCCATTCAATCAGGAGCGTGGAAGTGAGTGCCCCGGATTCGAATTCGACTCGTCTCTCGGAAATTGAGCGACAGGTCAAAGAGATCCTGAAGAAGATTACGGCTCGCAAAGACCAAAGTAGACAACCACTGAAGTGCTGGAAATGTGGCGGTGAGGGCCACGTGCGAAAGAACTGCGAAGCCCGCCAAGAAACAGGAGGGAAGAGCACCTCTCCCTCTCCAGCTCAGGAAAACTAAGCAATGGCAATCTCGCGGGGCGGAGGTCGCCAAATTGGAATGAGCCCCATCCCAAAGTTTTCCAGATTTCTTCAAGAAGTGGCGGCTGCAACGGACTCTTCATTTACGCATATGTGAATGGGTTTCCCTGCGAAATGATTGTGGACACAGGAGCCAACGTTACCATCATTAGGACTGATGTGGCTCATCAATTCGGACTCAAGATCTTATGGACGCCGCCCTGCGTTACTCTTCAAACTGTGACAGGTGACAAAATCGAGATTGAAGGAAAAGTGAACGTAGAAATAATGTTCGGGAGCGCCACTGACCATCATACGGCATTCGTCGCTGACATTACAGATCCCTTCATTCTCGGACTGGACTTTTTGAGAAAATTTGATTTTTCTATTGACTTTAAAAATAATGAGCTGCACTCGATGAGGGAAGACATAGCAATTTTCAATGCTGAAAATAATTTAAAATCCGCTCATCAAATAATAGCCCAAACAGATTTATTGATTCCCCCAAGATCAGAAATACTAATACCTGGCTTCATCAAGGAAAACAACAGCTTTAAATTCGGCCTAATTGAATATCCTAACCAGAGTAATAGCCCAAAAGGAGTACTAGTGGCATCTACGCTTGTGGACCTTTCAAGGAATGCAGTTCCTGTGAGAGTCGCTAATGTAAGTGAAAGACAGAGGAATATCAAGAAAGGAGAAGTGTTGGCAACTTGTACTCCCGTAAACTGCATCATCAGAAGAATTGATTCCTCCGAGACTGTGTCTTCCGAATCCTTGACTTCGAAATTAATTGGGAGTGCAGCATTATCGAAGGATCAAAGATACGCTGCGGAAAAATTGGTGGACGACTTCAAGCAGGTGTTTTCATCTACACCCGAAGATGTTGGTCGCACCAGTTTAGCGCAGCATAGGATCGACACTGGAGATCATCCCCCTATCAAGCAGCATCCAAGACGACTACCGTTCGCCAAGAAGGAAGAGGTTGAGATCCTCGTAAAAGAGATGCAGGAGAATGACGTCATCGAACCCTCATCCAGTCCTTGGGCATCCCCTATCGTCTTGGTCCGAAAGAAAGACGGCTCCACCAGATTTTGTGTTGACTACCGACGCCTGAATGACATCACCAAAAAGGACAGTTACCCTCTTCCACGGATCGATGACACTCTGGACACCCTTTCCGGACACAAGTGGTTTTCGACCCTGGATTTAAAGAGCGGCTACTGGCAGGTGGAGATACACCCCGACGACCGAGAGAAGACGGCGTTTACAACCGGACAAGGCTTGTGGCAGTTCAAAGTGATGCCCTTCGGCCTCTGCAATGCACCAGCCACGTTCGAGCGTCTTATGGAATCAGTGTTAAGAGGACTCTCTTATGAATCCTGTCTTGTCTACTTGGACGACATCATCGTCATAGGACGCAGTTTTGAGGAACATTTGGCTAATCTTGGGAAGGTGCTGCAAAAGCTTAAGGAAGCCAACCTGAAGTTAAGCCCGTCCAAATGTAATTTGTTCCGCCGTGAGGTGAACTACCTTGGTCACATTATCTCTTCAGAGGGTGTACGAACAGATCCAGACAAGGTATTCGCAGTCAAGAATTGGAGCCGCCCCGAAAATGTTCATCAGCTGCGAAGCTTCCTGGGGCTCTGCACGTACTACAGGAAGTTTGTGAAGGGTTTTTCCAATATTGCACGACCTTTGCATAAGCTGACGGAGAGCAAACGAAAATTTGAATGATCCAAAGAATGCGAGGATGCATTTCTACAACTGAAGGAGGCTTTAACATCAACGCCTATTCTCTCTTATCCTCAGCCTGAAAAATCCTTCATACTCGACACTGATGCGAGCCACGAGAGCGTTGGAGCTGTTTTATCTTAAGAAATAGACGGTAACGAGCATGTCATCGCCTACTGGAGCAAATGCTTATCCAAGTCGGAGCGAAATTATTGTGTCACGAGAAAGGAATTGCTCGCCATAGTTAAAGCTGTAGAACATTTCCATCATTACCTCTACGGCCGTAAATTCCTGCTCCGGACCGATCATGCCTCCTTAACTTGGCTTTTGAATTTCAAGAATCCAGAGGGTCAGGTAGCCAGGTGGATACAGTGGCTCCAGGAATATGACATCGAGATTAAGCACCGAAAAGGTTTGTCACACGGAAATGCTGACGCATTATCAAGAAGACCTTGTTCCGAGAATTGCCGTTATTGCTCCCGAATTGAGAAACAGTACGGGACGACAATCCCTACTGCCTGTCAAGTTACTGCTACTTCATCATCTTCAGATCCTGATCCATGGAGTGACGACCAAGTTAGAAAAGATCAGCTTGAAGACCCAGACCTAAAGCCTATCATGGAGTTAATGGAAAAAGACAGTCGGCGACCTAGTTGGCAAGACATTTCTATCTACAGTCCTGCAATGAAAAGATACTGGGCTCTATGGAAATCTCTCCAGTTGCGAAATGGCGTCCTGTATCGGAAATGGGAATCTGACGATGGCAAAGCATTTAAATGGTAGTTACTCCTTCCCAGATCAAGAATTCCAGACGTTCTAAAGGAATTGCACAGTAGTCCGACTGGAGGACACTTTGGTATCTTGAAAACCCTCCACAAGGTTCGAGAGCGCTTCTTCTGGAGCAAGGCGAAGGATGACGTAGAGAAGTGGTGTCATTCTTGTGACGCCTGTGCTGCCCGTAAAGGACCGAAGAGAAGAAGCCGCGGGAAGCTACATCTTTACAACGTAGGAGCTCCTTTCGAACGAATCGGGATCGACATTCTTGGTCCTCTACCGAAAACTACTGATGGGAACAAATACATCCTCGTTTCCATTGACTATTTCACCAAATGGCCCGAAGCATATTCCATTCCGGATCAAGAAGCTACCACTGTAGCAGAGACTCTAGTCCAGCATTGGATCTCGAGATATGGGACACCTTTGCAGATCCATTCTGACCAGGGAAGGAACTTCATCTCTGCTGTGTTTAAGGGCCTATGTAAAATCCTCAAAATTGAGAAAACTCGAACGACACCACTACACCCACAATCGGACGGCATGGTGGAGAGATTCAACAGGACAATCCTTAATAATCTCTCGCTTATGGTCTCCAAAAATCAACAGGATTGGGACAAGAAACTTCCTCTGTTCCTGCTGGCCTACCGCAGTGCTGTCCACGAGACCACCGGATATTCCCCATCACAGATGCTCTTCGGCCGAGAGCTTCGGCTGCCTTGTGATCTCGTCTTCGGTCTCCCTCCAGATGCGCCTTCATCGCCTGAGGAGTACGTCCAGGATCTCCAGGCCCGGTTGGAAGAAGTTCATCGCTTCGCACGGGAGCGAATCAACATCGCGACGGAGAAAATGAAGACCCGATACGACACAAGGTCCACTGGTCATGACTTTCAAGAAGGTGACAAGGTGTGGCTATGGAATCCCATCCGACGTAAAGGTCTGTCACCCAAATTGCAGTCGCATTGGGATGGACCCTACACAGTCCTTCACCGGCTGAACGACGTCGTAGTGAGGATCCAGAAGTCATCACATTCAAAACCTAGGGTTGTACATTATGATCGGCTAGCCCCATACTATGGCCATAGTTCGTAAAGTAAATCTAAAGCTACCATGGTAATTTGTTTGTAAATTTTGTATATAACTTTTGCCTTTAATTGTCTGTAATATTACTTCATCAATGTTATTATTTCTTTCATGTTCTCATTGTTATTGTTTATCATGTTTATGATTGGTTATCATGTAATGTGTGCATCTGTAAGTTTTCCCTTGCTTCCTTTCTGGGGATTGTACTGCCCGGGACGTGCAGTCCTTGGGAAGGGGGCAATGTTACAAATCTTGTAAATAGTTGTTGTTTTTCCTGCCTTGCATCATTTTCATTAGTTTTGGTTTTATCTGACGTCATGTTGCAAAAGTATCTGAAGATATCACTTTTATCACTTGTATACCGGCCCTGTAACGTTTTGTAGTTTTTACACTTGCCCTGCATTTAATAAGCGTGAAGACATTTTTCGCTCGGAGTGTTTTCTTTTTTTTTCTTTTTCTTTTTATTACTAGAAGTTTCTTGAATGGATTACGTAATGTTATGAATGAAACAGAATGCTCCGGATTTTGCTAGAATGTTCCTTCCGAGTATAAATAGCCTTGAACACAGTTTTTAGGCAGTCAGTTGTTTTCAGATTTGATTCTGGTGACTCGTTTTATTCGCTATTCGCTTGGGCGATGTTTTGCTTTTGTAATTGCTTATTACTGTTCACGTTAGATACGTGGTGCTGAATTACTGTTGAGAGTACAGTGTACTGTTTTGGTACCTAATTGCTGGATGTTTAGCAATTGTTTCCTGCTCCTTTTGTAAATAGTGTACATACTTGTAAATAAATTTATAGTTACTTCCTCAAGATTGGAATGCTCATTTGAAGAAAGTTGAAGGTGCTACGGACTCGTTACACTATATTACACACCTGTGGTGATTTTTGAAACGAAAGTATTATTGAGAGAAAACTTGGTAACATTTAGAAGACAATATATTTATTCCCAGTTTCTACCAAGTGAAGGCACCTGGGCACTCTTCGATGCGAAACTGCACGAGAGATTTAATAATGCCCAGAGGGTATTTGAAGCTCAACGAATACGCAAGAGATACTTTACATGTCACATATTCATACAACATGGTCGCTGACGTTTTTTTTTATCTCGACAACCTGCCGGCTGAGCCACCGCGGGTCAAAACTTGGAGATAAGTCGTAGAAGACAAACGCCTTACCATCACCTCCCCCAGACGAGTTTGGAGCAAAAAAGTATTTAAAAGAAAAAAAAAAAAACCTCTGAGACTTCAAGATTACCTCTGCACATTTTGGGCATACTTTATGTGTGCAAACTGCTTGTCCTCCTAATGCACAAAGACATTGCTTACATTCTCGATCTTCTACTCTGTCGCCTACCTAAAAATGGAATACATAGAATTCAATAACGTAATTTAAAATTGTATTTTTTATTGAACCTGAGTAGATTATATGATTCGACAGATGTTATGAAATTGACAAACCTTAGTTACTCCTTCGTCAATAAGAGAGTAGACGGAAATTTAAGGTGACACATGCACAAGTTTAGGGGGTTGAAAAGTTCGTATTTTTTTACCCTGAAATACCTGCCTTTTAAAATTTATTTAAGAAAAAAGTTTTCAATTTTTTACTCTATTTTTTTTATTTAAACTATGGAGAAATTGTTTAAAAATCATTATTTAATTTAAATATGTTTTCAGGATTAAACTTATATTTTCAACATTGGAAAACACTATCAAGCAAAAAGTTACTTATTCATATGCTTCAATTAAAAGTTATTTCCACGTTTAGACAGATTTAGATGAGACCATATGATTTATTTCGAAATGTGTTTCGATATCGGCGAACTTTAGCCAATCCTACGTTTCTGAGAAAGTAATCAAAAAGCTAAGACAAGGACAAGTTTTGGGAACGAAACTATATTATTCACTTTCAAATGCCTAATTTTTTTCCATTTAACCTTTTTCCTTTTGACTTTTATATCTTGTTTAAATTATGGGGGACATGCTTAAAATTCATAACTTAAGTTAAATAAAGAATACCGTTTGGAGCATTGAGCCCTAACTGAAAAAAACAACAACAAATAATTAACAGTTAAATATCCTAAAATATTGCTAAATATTGTAAAAATATCTTACCGTTCAAAGTAATAAGATTTACTTGTCAAAGAATAAAAAGAAGTAATCATTCACAAGAGTTGAAAAATTCAACAAAAATTGCAAGTAGTAGTAATTGCTGAAAAACATAAACCTACTTACATTTTCCATCAGAATTAGAGTTGCTGCTCACAAGCTAAAAATTTATTGGATAGCATTTGCAGTATGAACTTATAGGTTATTGGCAACAACATACCTTTATCTTTTTTCTGACTGTATTTATTTAACTAAATTAGTTACTCTGCCAAATGGAAAACTACGGCAGTTAAAGGTTGATAACAATTAATTCCTGCTATGAATAGCTTTAAGTAGCAATAGAAAGTACTCTATTCACCTTGAATATCTTTCCTTCGATGCACACAGGGGCAGTCCAATGGATCAACGCAGTCTCTGCCATCGCAAAGATGACCTGCAGGACATTTAGCCGGACAGCTGGCCGTAAAATCCGGCTCATCAAAGAGCGTCGGGCAGTATTTTGGCAGGACAGTTTCTGTAGAAACTGAAAGTAAACTAGCAATTACATAGAAATCTTGTACCTGACTAAGTACCTGAAATAATTCTTTAAAATTTTACATAACTAACTTTTGATAAAATCTCTGTACTTAGGTTAGAAAGTCTGGACTATTGCAACTGCTAATATTTTTGGTTGAAAAATTGCATCACAGTGTTACACAATAGGGTTTTAAAACTAATTATCTTAATTATTTAATGGATGCTAGATGAAAGGAACGCAAGATTTCTTTGTATGATTCAAATGAAGACCTAGTTGCAAAAAAGTTATGCTTTAGATTGAAATATACGATGTATGCTTGACTTCAAAAACTCTTTGGGACCGCGATGAAAGTTCGAAAGACACGAGTTCGTAAAATCGAAATGCATCGAAAATCATGAATCCCTAAACATGATACGCATATCTCTCTGGTAAGTTCGATCAATTAGTGTGCTATGCTTATATTGCAGAATAAAATAAAATAGGACAACTATCTAGTTACTGTCTGCCCACGGTTTGCTATGGAATCAGGAAACGTCTAAATAAGAAGAATCTATTTAAAGGAAGGAGGAAAAGTAAAGTTTTGATGTTCGTGTTTCCCTCATTTGAATGCGATTCTACTTAATTTGGGAGGACACATCGGCAAAAGCTGGCATCCCTGAAAATTAATAGCTGCAACCACTTGCGCATGTAAATCGGATGTTGCGCATGCGCATGTTCCATTTTGTTCGTGGTTAGATTGTACAATTATAATGACCACTGATAGTCTAGTAATAAATAAGGTACAACTACTTTTCATTGAAAGCGTTGCAAAAACATCGGGTCACTAGCCAGTTTGTTGCAGCAAAGGCGCTATCATTAAGGGCAAACAGCAGCATGCACGTTTGGATCTTAATAAAGGGCCATCCACACGAAAAGGAAAATTCGAAGAAGTTCCTCGAGGAGTCAGACCTTGAGGAAATCTTTTCTTCAGTGTACGGTGAATTCTGTTGAGATTTTCCTGCGAATCTGCGGACCCTCCGCTGTTGAGGTTTTCCTCAAAGAATTCCTCTGAGGATTTCCTCAAAGAAAGCCTTCGGATTTTGCGGAGCATTTGGAGGACCCTTAAAGCATATTTTCAATTTATGCTAGGTCAAATAACGTTAATTAAACCAAGTTTAAAGCAGCATTAACATCAACTAAAACATTTTTGATGTCTGACTGATGTCCGTATTTCGCTGATATTCAAATGGAAGGAAAATATTTAAAAAAGTGTTGCTGTATAGTATACGTATACATATCTTACCTTCCAGAGGATGACATCCACGTAAATCAAGCCTGAAACTCGGCCAGCGATGCCAACTCTCAGGAATGACTTTGACAAATTTTGTCTCTACTGGTTTCTTGAAGTAATGTCCAACGACACTATTTTGATCCTCGTTGCCTTCAATCACCTAAAAAAATTTTTTGGCACGGAAGATGCAGCATTTTTTAACAAAGGCAACAGTTAAATTTTTTTTTCAAAATAATAGGATTTTAATGATTTATTGTAAGAATTGTATAAATTTAGCTGCGAGGAATTTAGAGTTACCTCATTTCCGTTAGGACCAAAAACTGGAAGCCAAGTACTGTTGTCTGGACTTGCAATTACTCTCACTGTCTTGACCCAATTTTCTTTATCATCTCTACCTGTAGAAAGCACAATTTATTGAAACTGGAGTAGCAAATTGCACAAAATAAAATTTCAAATATAAGAATTTCCTCAATTCTACAATTTTGTCCATTGGTGCTGTGTGTGTATCAGAAAACAGTTTGCATTATAGTCAGATTAATCCAATAAGAAGCTTTTCTGCTAAAGTGTAATAGTTAGAAGTTGGCCTACGTTCAAAACCGGATTCTAGTGGGCAGATTTTCAAAATACAGAAAAATCGTCAGTTTCTATGTTGTACGATTATGCTGCAAAATAAATATTGAGTATCTATTTGGCTAAAATATTTTCAACTAAATAAATTTTCTAGGATATTGCTGCCCATAGGCTTCTATTTGCAGGGAAACTGTGCGTCAAAATCATCGAAGTAACACTAAATTGAGTTATGTTATGACTAAAAAAAAATAATGATGAAAAAGAGTGGACGATTTTGTTTACTAGTGTAGTACTGTGCACTACAAATCGGTTTACATCATAGTCAGATAAATTCGATATTGAGCTCTTCTAACAAGATGGCATAGTGATTAAAAGTTGGCCTCTTATGCCCAGGCACAAGGGTTCAAACCCTATTTTAGTCTGGATTTTCAAGATACAGAAAATTTGTCAAGGTCCATATCGTTTGATTAGGCTTCATCACGAATGTTTCTAGAATATATTTTTGGCTTAGAGACTCTCTACTAAATTAAATTCCTAAGGCATTGTATGAGTTTGGGTGATTCAATCTGGTGGGAGTAGGAGCATCAAAACCATTAAGTGTTAATGGTTATATTCGATTTTGTGGTGCGACACGAATGAATGAATGTCAGCAATTAGGAAACTTTTAACTATTTTCAATATGTTGAAGCGCCAAATGATAGCAAGTGTAGGTATATTAGGCGTCATATATTGTGGTACTTTTCTGCATTTTCTTCTTAATAATAATAATTCTACAAAAAAAAAAAAAAAGCTTTTTTAACCTGTCTATAATTTTCTGAAGTAATGATAAGTCACTTAAAACAAATCTATGAAAAAAATTCAAGGTAGGCCGTATTTGGGTTTTGCTTGCCCGACTTGCAATACTGCGTTGGAAAAAGCAAAAAAAAAAAAAAAAAAAAGAAGAAAAAAAAATGGCATACATTCTCCCTCTACTAACTTTTACCTTTCTCCCAGTGCTCCAAACAGAGCACACATGATTTTTTTCTTTAACATAATCTAATTATCTCGCAAAACGTCTATAATTCAACTTCGCAGAGATGGCCTATGACTCCTCCTTTTTTCAGGATTGTCCATTTTTAGGAAGGGGTGATACGCAGATGAAAATTGAGGAATGGGATTCACAATTGATGGAGGAATTTGAATGGGTAGAAATTCTACCCATTTTAAGGAATGGACTCGTTTTCTCATTTGATTGACACCGGCCATCTCGTCGCGGTTGAATTATATCTTTATTATTGTTTGCCATCAATTTTTTCCCAGTCAATTATAAATATCAATAACCATGTACTCCAAGTTTAACATATGAGCCATTGATCGAAGCACACTTTCCAAGTGCTTTATCCTATATACTGTGAAGGGGCTTCATAAATAGCCTGATGAAGGTATTTCTCATATATAGAAAGCAATTATTTTACTCGGGACAAAAATAGAACCAAGCATTATTTCTCCCCATAAAGCTTACCCTGAATATATATAGACGTCAGCATTACAGTCTGTGGAAACTCCGCCATCAGCACCGGGTGTAGGTCATCCACTCTTGGCACCCAGCCACCTGTTAATCCATTTTCACCGCGGGTGTTCAAGTATATGCGGGAAAGGTCACCTTCCGGTTCAGACGACGTGGAGGACAATCTTGCGTCTTTTAATAAGCTACTCTCCGGTTCCATAGGATTTGGACAGGGAGCCACTGTAATAAAAGAAGATGTCTTGTACTTTTTCGTTGTTGATAATAGTTAGATCAATCCATTAGGGAGCGGATGGGTCCTTTTTAGCCTACTTTCCCGTTAAAAACAAAAGAAAGACGAAAAAAGTATTAAAAGTAGCTTAATGCATCTAAAAAATATCGCCAAGTCCAAAAAATATCGCCAAGTTAAAAAAAAATATCGCCAAGTACAAAAAAAATCGCCAAGTTAAAAAAATAAAGAGGTAAAATGAATATCGAAAAATTAAAAATTTGAAAGTAGGGTATTGAGATGGGGAATTTGTCTGTCGGTCGGTCGGTCTGTCGGTCTGTCTGTCCCCCCTAATAACTTTTGAATGAACATTCCGATTTGGACAAACTTTTTTTTGCTGGAAAGATCTCGGCGAGTACAGCTCATTCCCATATTTGATTTTTTGATTTGAACAATTTTTGGTTCAACTTTGAGCCGTTCAAACAACCGGTCCCGCGATACTAACTTTTGAATGAACTGTCCGATTTGAACAAACTTTTTTTTGTTCGAAAGATCTTTTCAAGGATACTTCATTCCCGCATCTACATTTTCGATTTGAACAATTTTTCGTTCAACATTGAACCGTTCAAACAAGCTGTCACCCCTAATAACTTTTGAGTGAACAGACCGATTTAAACATTTTTTTTTTCGAAGCATCTCGGCAAGGATACTTTATTACCGTATTTAAATTTTAAATTTGAACATTTTTGGTTCAACATTGAACCGTTCAAGCAACCTTTCCCCACCTAATAACTTTTAAGTGAATCGTCCGAATTGAATAAACTTTTTTTGTTCGAAAGATCTCGGAGAGACTCATTCCCATATTTCACTTTTCAATTCGAACCATTTTTCGTTCAATGATGAACCGTTCAGAAAAATTTTTAACATGAGCGCCTACTGGGAAATTTAAATTGAATGTTGATTCTGAACTTAAAGGCGGATTTCCTTCAAACTAACTTTGTAAGAAAACGGTTTTGATAAAACATGTATGTTAAGTACTTTTCTGAAAAATCTTCTGTGAGGACTCTGATTCCGACTCCGACTCCGCAAACATGGCGGAAATGCAGGCTCAGAAAAAAATGACTGACTGGGCAGACGATTTTTTTTATTTATTCATTTTTTTTTGTTTAATTTATTATTATTATTTTTATTTGTTTTTTTTTTTTGGCAGACGATATTTTTTTTTTTTGATTACAAAAATTGTTCATTCACGAGAGCATTTTATTCTTTATTTATATTTAACAACTGGCAACGGATTAAAAATAAAATTCGAGACATTTTATTAACGAACGAGGTTTTTTTTTCTTTGTTTGATAAAATGTGTTTTGATGTTCTTTGTACTTTTATTTTATTTATTATTTTTTTTTCTTTTGAAAACGATTGTGAAATTTTTCTACGGAAGAACTATAACAGTTACATTCTTTAAAAGGTGCGACAAAACTTTATTTACTCGTTTATTTACTTTTTACGTGTTCATTTCATCTGATGAGAGGGGTATATTTTGCTTTTAGAAATCAGCTTTAAGTGCTATAAGGGTATGTTTGACAAATTTTCAGTTTCAGATATTCAAGAGAATATTGATTAGATGCTAGAATGCCGATGTCGATGTATGGGAAAGTAGGCTCGTTTAGTTCTTGACAGAACTTCTTTTTACGCATACATTTGAACTTTAAAACTGGAATTTTCAATTTTGGCGTTCATTGGGACAAATTAGAATGTAGTACGGCCTCATTTATCCAGCTTCTGTTTATCAGGAACTCCGATTTATTCAGATAAAACTTAGTTATCAAGTTAGAGTTAACAAATATACAACCTTTAAAAATAATTTAACTTTAAAAATAATAAAATATTTGAAAGAACGTATTTCGGAAAAGATAGAAAATCTTGTGTTTGTATTAACTATAAATCAGATGAACATATAATTAATACTTTGCAAGCCTACTCTAAAAAAACCTTTGGAAAACTTCATTGCTTATTACTTCAGCATAACAGCTAGTCTATTCATTTATGTATTAACTTTACCCACGCATAGGGAATAGTTGATACATATCGAAAAATTATTTGAATTCATTTATTTATTAATATTAATTTTTACATGAAATAAACATAATATCAAAGTGTTGAAGTCATTAATTGATAGGAAAATAGTAATAGTATTGAAATAAATTATATTTTGATGCATAATATTCGAAACCTAAAATAAATAAAACGTAGCATGGGTATTAACTAGACTCATTCTCTCCTACCTTTAAATTGCTTACTATACTATACTTCATTGTCGCTATTAATCTGGGAGAGGATATTTTGATTTCGCAACAAGCAACCCTCGTCATCGCTTAAAGGGGAAATTGATCCGCACTAGGGAGCTTTAATTCCTGAAAATAAATGCTTTTAATGCGTCAGCAGTTAGCTGATAAATTAACAATGTGACCGACAAGTAATGTTTACGGCAGCTATTTTGGCCCGTAACCTTCTAGCCCTCTCAGCTCATCAATAATATTGTTCTTAACTGGTGATGCTTTGACAGCTCCTGGATATCATTAGTGTCATTGTCAGCAGGCTGATCCATCAAGTATTAAAAGCGAGATATCGGGAAAGTTTCGAGCTGCATTTTTAAAAAAGAAAGGGTAAAGGATTGGAAATTAACTACGTTGTTATTTTGTCTTCTGCATTGAGGGATATGTGATGATTATATATGTTGGTGCTGAATTATGTTATTATTTGAAATATTTTAATTGAAGTTTTTAAAAGAGTATGCACATTTAATTATTTGATTTTTATTTCTTTAATGTAATTAATGAATTTCAGTGAAGTTTTTTAACACCGTAAATAGTAATCATAAGGCCTCTATGGTGGGTGCAAAAAATTCAGTAACGAGGAAGAAGAGAGAACTTGAATTTGTGTTTAGAAAAGCTTAACATTTGTAATCAAGAATTGCAACCAGGAGTTTGTTCTATGTTTATAAAAGTTATAATTTTGCATTAAATTTAGATTACCTTTTAATATTTTATTAATAATAAGCATCACAAAAAGAACACCAATGAGCAGGATTCGCACTGCATGATTTACTACCCTAGTAGCACACTTCGTTTTTTAAAGGTTGTAAAATGGTTATTAACGTTGTGACAACAGCTAAAAAACGTTAATAAAACGTTTAAAGGTTATTTGTGCTACCTGGGTAACTACTAGCGAGTGTTTTTTTTCTGAGAGAGACAGAGGGAGGACCCAGACAGACAGACAGAAAGAGAGGGAGAGGCAGAGAATATTATATGAAAATTACTCTTATAATTGGAGCAAAGCATGTGTAAAATAGAATATCTTCTTTGACCAGCCACAATTAGAAAGGTATAAATTTTACTCCTTTCATCTTATAAACAGAACTGAAAAAAAGGGCTGAAGTTTTCTACGCTGACATATTAACATGATGATTAAGAAAAGCAAAAAAAAAAAAAGACTGTAATTAGTTTGATTATTTGAAAGATTATAATAAAGACAATTATGAATTGGAACTGAACCAGTTAAAATTGACATTGATAATGGCATTCGTAAAAAGGCTCTTTTAAAGATACTTATCGCCTCATTCATTGAAAGAAAAAAGCAATAACAGATTTCTTAAGATATGTCTGAATCTTTTTTCATTCTACCAGTAAAACCTTTTGCATGTAAGTGGCGTAATGGGTTGAATTGCTTTTGAGGTTTACTGAAACGTGTGAATGTATTCATTTTTCTAGTTTCGTTCAGTGTATATCTTACGCCAAGCATCTTTTGTTCCCTCAGTTTTTTGTTACCTTATAATAGAAAATAAGCACGAAGAGGTTCTATTGTTTTAAAATAAATTTATGAACGAGTCAAAATTAATCCACCGACGTAATGACTTAGCTCTAAAGTAATCTCTTTCACACTGTGATTTATTTTTTAATAAATCCTCATATACTGTCAAAAAACACTCAAAATTTTATTTTTTAGTGGTGATATAAAGCGGAAGATATATTTTATAGTTTTGATGAATTATGTCGTAAATAAAAGCTACTAGTAAACATAAGAAATAATTTTCAGAATGCCTTCTAAATATTTCTTAAAAATAATATTTCTTAACTCCATTCGCCGGTTAATATTCTAAAATAATTCCAACGCATTTTTTGAAGAAAAAAATTGTAAGAGGATTAATAGAAAGCCTACCCTATATTTCCTGCAAAAATATGGAAATCAATCTAGATAATAGCAAACAAAAGTATTTTTAAAAGCTCCCGTGTATAAGCTTTTTTAAAAAAGATTGTTAGAAAAATTTAAATATCTATATGGTATTTAATACTTTGAAAGAAAGAAACATTTTTAAATGCATAAAAGCTTTACAAATATTGATTTTATGTTTATTAGAAATCATGGTAATCTCACCCATCATTGGTTCCGTTGGAATCGCTGCAACTTCAAACACTTCTTCAGGTACCAATATAGGCTCTGTTAAAAGAAAAATAATAGTAAAACATTTTAGATTAAGTAAAACACTTAAAAATTAATTTTCTTTTAGCTAAAAAGTTTTCAAATAAAATTAGATACTATTTGGTTGCATTTTTCCACAATAAGTACAATAATACTTTTCTTATGTAGCATTATTTACCTTTTATTTTGAAAAAGAACCTTTTAATTTATTTTAGAAAAAAAAAGAACACAAAGGAAAACAAAAACACTGTCTGCTCCTTGCTCAAGAAGTTATGCTCTTTCAATCTTTGTTTTGAAAATTAAATATTTATCTCTTTTTTTTGGAAACTAAATATTGAACAGATCATTAAAAGAAAACAAACAAAACAAATACTGTAGCATCAACATTACCTACTTATAAGAAATCAGTTTTTAATTGTTTCCTTCGTACTATCCCTTTTTTAGAAATTAACTTTTAGTATAACCCCTTTAGTATATAAACTCTGTTATGATTTTTTTTCGAAAATAGATAATTGCTATGGCATAATAGTTTTTTAGACATTAAATGTGTTTATTTTTTTTCTTTATGAGCTAAATTTCTATGCGATCATTTTCAAAGATTGAGTGTCAGTTCAACTCTTAGAATCTAAATTTCAGTATGATGTTTAAAAGACATTGTAGCCTCTTTTCGAGAAATGTGAATGTCGGGAATTATTTTGCTTAGAAACTGCACGTTTAGGCATGTTCTTTCTTTTTTTTTTTTGATCTTTTTATCGTTTCCCAAAAAACAGATTTAAATCATCATTATTTAAAAAAAAATGTATCGTAACACCTTTTTAGGAACTAGATGCTGATTCCATCTTTTTCTCAGGAACTGAAATTTCATACTCCTATTGAAGAAACAATCTCTGCATGCTCTTATTTTAACTACAAATCTATTCAACAGCTATTTTACAATCTAAATCACCATGCGAGCTACAGTTAGGAGCTATACATTAATAACTCTTTTTCACTTGTTGAATTTTAACGAAACATACTTTGAAAATCGTAACTTTTACCAAATTTTTAAACATTTTTTATGGTTAGCAAACTTTAGTTTACCGCATGTCTTTGTACTTAAGTATGCAAATAATATTGTTTTTATTTTTTATTTTTGTGTTACTTAGTTTTAAGTAAATAGTTTTTGTTTATTAAATCAATTTGTTATGCAGATTTTGAGCAGCATACCAAACGTGAAAGTAATAAAATTTAAAAAATTATATTTAGGAAGAGTTTATCTTACCGTAAGGATGATAGCATCCTAGAATTTCTGCTTGTAGTGCTATCTGGTTTTCCCATTTCTTAGGAATTATTCTGATGTACTGTGCTTCTATAGTATGAGGGAAAACGTTGACAACGGGAGAATCGTTATCGATATTTCCGTTGAACTCCTGAAGCAGATTTAAAAAGAGGTTAAATTAACAAATGAATACTTATGTTATTAGCATACAGGGTGTTTATAAACTCTTGCACTGAGAAAGGACATTTGTTTAAGAGAAAAGAAGAATTTGATAGGATTTTTTTTATAGGACAACTTTAGTTCAGTATTGATGAAGAGGTTTATTGCAGCTAGAATATTTTTATGTCGGCGACCTTGTCTATACCAGAAAGCAACTTAACCTGACACTAAATGTCACTACGCGCTGAGCCAATAAGAGCACAGAAGCAGTTAAGGATCTCCTGTAATTCGTCAAGTAGGCTGTGACGTTTTATCTAGCTCGTTTTTCATTGGCTGACGTCACGACGCCAATGTCAAGAAACCTTGCAGCGTAGTATAGTGGTCAAAAAAGTCTTATTGGGATGGGGAAGTTCCAGATTCGAATCTCCTTGCATCGATACACTTGCTCTCTATTCTGTCCTTGTCTTTGTCTGTGTGAATGTGGGCTATGAATGGCTGCCTGCCCTAAGAACGGGTCCTATGGCATGTGTGTTGAACTAAAATGGACTTCCACCTTAATGGTGCTTGTAAAAAAGGAAGCTATAAAAATTCTGCTTTAAATCGGGTAGATTTATCTACGCGAGCTCGGGAACTTTAGTGGCCTAAGTAACAACAACAGAATGTTTTTGTGAAGGATTTAGCTTTATAATCCTCTCCGCTCTATCTCCATACAGTTTTTTCTTTTCAAACGACAAATATTTATTTTCTTTGTAATGCCATTTTTTCTGAAACATGTGACTGACATAAGAATTCTCATTTACATTATTCATCTGGTGTACATCATATTTAATTAAACATATTGCAGACTTAAAAAACTCTCTCAAAAAGTTTTTATCTGAAGCTAAAATAGAATTCCCTAGATATTATTACCTGCCGTTTTGAAAACAAACTTCAGCGATTTTTTGTTCAAAATCCACTTTCTGTTGCCGGCGGTTACGGACAAATTTCTACGTGACCCCTTAAACGCAAATTTTCTGTTTTCATTTTGGAAATAAAATTTTTATGTGGTATTTTTTCGAAAATATAACTTAGCTGTATTATTTTTAGAAGCTTTTATCATAAACCTCTTTTAATAATAAATGCAATTGCTGTTTTTTCGTGAAGAAAATTTTGCTATAACTTCTTTTTGGGTAGTTACTCATCCATTATTTCTTGAACAGCATTGCTAAGCTCCATTTTTGGTTTTTTTTTAAATCGTTAGTTTTCTTGAGAATCCAAATTCTGCAGGAGCCTCATTGCCGCGAAAGGGGGGGAAAATGTTATTTAAAAATTTTTTCATACACGCATGACTCTTTTTTAAAACTTAAGTGCTCTTAAGAATACTCTAGTCACATCAACTTTCAACTTTTCGGAGTTTAATATGAATTTTTAAATTATGAAAATATAGATTAAAATTTAAGAACTTTTTGGAGATAAATTTTAGTTTCATAACTGCGTAATTTAGAATGAAATTTTCTATTTGAGAAAAAAAAGACGTAATACCTTTTATAAATAGGGGAGGGGAGGCAATAAGAGCATTGGTTACCTTTAACAACTTTATGTACTGTGGAACATCCTTAATATGAACTAATAGGGGATGCAGGTAAGCTAAATTATTGAAAGTCTGCATTAACCTTTTAGTCGGAATTATAAAATATTGAGCCGAGCAATGTTTTTACTTCGTAGTCAGTGTATCTTACAAACAAAATTTCAAGTTTGTAGGTCAAAAGATATAAAGGATATGACGAGTGACGTGGTCGATTTTCCAGGCATAATTGTTGAAATAAATATTTCAGAAAAAAAAAAAAAAAAAAAAAAAAAAAAAAAAAACAAGCATCACTCAAACTTTATTTTAAAGTGTTCTGTGAGCAATAAAAACCCTAATATGAGCATTTAAAATTATAAATAAAAGATAAAATACTTTTTTTTAAATCAGAAAGAAAAAAACTTGCCCTTGCGATGAGAATACTTAGTTAGAAAAGCGAGCCAAACCTAGTCTCCAGAATGCTGCCAATCTCAAAACAAAATATTTTTCACAGATAAAAATCAAAATACTTTAAAAAGTAAAAAAAAAAGTAATTTATTCAATTATTAAATGATTAACAAAGCTTATGTTTGGTATACTGGATACCTTAAGGGGTTAACCAATATAATCTATAAATTGTACCAAAGTACGTAAGCTAACTTTTGTATATAGTAGAAATTGTATTTTGAAATCATAGAAAGAAATATAAAATTACATAAAAGCAAATTACAAAACTACATTACAAAAATTTAACGAATGCAGCCAACAAAAATACATTATTGAGCTAATTCGCTTTTTATTTACACAGTATGTATCTAAAGGGCCGTCCGGACTAAGTGAGGTCCTCTTTAATAGGGTCCGGACTACTGAGGATTTCTTGTATACATAGCCACTAAAAGATTTCAGCATTTCCCTCAAGTTCAATACCATTTTTAACTTTTCTTGTAAGTTCAGTCAGCAATTTTCGTTTTGAAAACTAAACTTGCAGTTTCAGTATTTTTTCAAAACTGAATGAAAACTTCAACTCTTCATACATTATTATCAAAATGTAATTTTTATACTATTCAACTGCACTCAAAATGCGATTTTTACTGTTGGACAAAGCAATTATTATGGAAGCAAAAACCGAAATTCTACACCAAAGTTAAACTAAAGATTTACCAGAGATCATTACTTACAATGGCATCTCCCTTTTCATCTTCCACCGTGATCCAATGATCCTCGTCATTACTGTAAGCTACTTCGTAAGCGGACACCCATTGATCTTTATTAGGATGACCTTTAGTTACGACAGCCGAGATATTTCTCGGTCCACCAAAATCCACCTAGAACACAATATAATTAAGAATTTATCATCCCTGCAATCAGTAAAGACAAGGTATCAGAAGATAGACGAATCCGGAAAATTCTCAATAAATACTCTCGATTAGTTACTGCATTTTAATTCGCGAATACTTTTTTAGAGTTGAATCAAAATAAATGTGTTGAACGAAACGTGAAGTTTTGCTTTAAACTATTCATAAGTGCATTGAAGCTATTTTTTAAAAAAACATCATAACCCCAATTTTATACAAATACAAATACAAATACAAATACAAATGTGGCGACCAGCAGCAGGCTCAGGGCCCAACTTGGCCGGTCCTAGTCAAATTAAAGACCCCAATGAAGATCAATGGCCCTCTTAAAGCCATCTACTCCATTGCTCTTTACCGCCTCTTCCGGTAAGCCGTTCCAAGTTCCCACTACCCTGCTAAAATAGTAATTTTTTCGAATTTCCAGGTTCGCCTGAGGTTTAAACAGCTTAAAACAATGACCCCTTGTCCTGCTTTCCTTGCAAAACTCCAACCCTGCAACATCATTCATTTTAATAAATTTAAATAACTGAATCATGTCCCCTCTGGTTCTCCTTTGCTCAAGACTATACATATTAAGCATTCTAAGTCTGGAATCATAGTCTAAATTAGAAAATCCATTTACTAACCTTGTAGCCCTTCTTTGTACCCTTTCCAATAAATTAATGTCTTTCTTCAGATAAGGAGACCAAAACTGAACAGCATACTCCAAATGAGGTCTTACCAAACTTCTATATAGAGGCAGAAGAACCTTCTTAGATTTGTTTGAAATAGATCTATTAATAAACCCAAGCATCCTATTGGCTTTGTTACTAGCTATGCTGCACTGTTGACTGAACTTGAAATCCTGATTTATTAAGACACCTAGATCCATAACATTATCTGCCCTACTAATGACTGAACCCTGTAAATAATAGCTTGTATGCTTATTTCCATGACCGAAATGCAGCACTTGACATTTCCCAACATTAACTGCCATACCCCACTTGTCTGCCCATTTAGTAATATGATCCAAATCCTGTTGCAGCTGATTTATTTGTTCGTCATTTTCTACAACCCCCATAAGTAGGGGACGTCAGGTAGGGACGTCAGGGACGACTGTAGGGACGTCATTTCAAGTTTTTCCAGGGGGGGGGGGCAAAGGGTCCAAACACAATGCAATTTGATCGGAAAACATTAAATCCACGCCCACTTACACTGGCGGAAAAAAAAAATCCCAACACCAAGAAAAAATTGCCGTAGAGTAATAAAATTTGGGTAATGCAATTGTCTAGTTAACATGTTTAATTGATTAAAAGTACAAGATCACTGGCTAATTTAAGCTCAAGAAAATGCTGTGCAAATGTGAAATTATGTTAATTTAACCCATTAATGCCTGACATTTTTTTTCCCAAAGATATTTTGTATACTGGTTACAAACAGTGTTTAATGGACAGGAAAAATAATGAAAAAAATATTATGTAAAAAATAATGTTTTTATTAAGGAAAGAAGAATCGTCCCTTAAAATTTACGATAGACCCCAGAGGGTACATACTTTTTTTACTAAAATTTCTTTTTGCCTACGATATAGTATTTAAAAAGACATTTTCTAAGAAGAAATAAAATCAGCAATTAACATAAACTGGGAAGCTGGGAATAACTTTGAAAACTTAGCTTTTTTTCTTGAGATCGTGAACGATGTCATTTTTGATAAAGGTCATATTAAAACTGCTAGAGAACACACTTTACAATGGTTATGTGCTGCAATCTGTTAATAACGAATTGAAACAATACCAAGGTACTAATTGAACACTATTATTTATTTGAAATATTCATTTTGAGGAAATTCAGACCCTCTTTTGGACCGTCCCTAAAAAGGGACGCTAGGCATTAATGGGTTAATAGAGGGTGTAACCTCCAGAATTTTGAAGGCAAGCCTGCAAGCGTGCATGCATTATGTCATACAGGTGCCGAATGTCACTTTGTGGTATGGAGTTCCATGCTTGTTGTACTTGCTGTGTCAATACTAGGACCGTCATTGCTGACTGTGGATGATGCTCGAGGTGCCATCCCATGATATCCCATACGTTATCAATTGGAGACAGACCTGGTGATTTTGCAGGTCATGGTAACATGTCAGCACTCTGTAGAGCACATTGCGTTACAGCAGCGATGTGAGGGTGAGCGTTATCCGGTTGGAAAACGCGCTTTTGAATGCTACTCATGAAGGGCTGTACTACTGGTTAAATTAAAAGACTGACGACAAATTTTCAGTCAGTGAGTTTGGGATAACCACAAGAATGCCCCTGCTGTCGTAGGACATTGCTCCAGAGACCATAACTCCAGGTGTGAGTCCCGTGTGTCTAGGCCGTAGACCGCTTGGATGCAGGCGGTCCCCTGGCCTCCTTCTGACCAATATACAGCCACCACTGGCACTAATTCAGAATCTGTTTTCATCAAAAAACGCAAATCAAATCGCAAGATTCGGCGATCTTCCTTCTCAGTCGTGCTACGTGGCAGCTCGGAACTCGATTCTCTTGAGGTAGTACCATCCCTTGACCATAGCTTTCAATAATCATGCATGGTGGAAACATTCCCACCCAAGTTTTTCTGCAATATCGCGAAATGAAAATCCACCTTCTCGTAGCCAAATTGTACACCCTCGTTTAAACTCGGTGAGCTGTTGATAATGGCTTCTTCGTCTTCTTAAAAGGTATTCCTGGTTAACATGAACGCAATTCGTCCAATTTCACAGAAAAATAATACACACGAGCTTCACAACACGCTTTTAAAACAAGCCTTATTTGCATGTTCTGAGTGACGCCAGCTGCGCCACACTTGTGCGCGGAACACGAAATTTCAATCGATGTCATCTTTCAGTTGTATAAACACGCCTACCAAATTTCGTTTATCTAACACAAGTCTTTCTTGGTGTTGGGATTTTTTTTTCCGCCAGTGTATATGCAAATACATTGATTTCTCAAAGCCAGGGGGGGGGGCAATCGATCCCCCCTGCCCCCCCTAAATGACGGGCCTGGTAGAACGTCCAAAATCCGAACAAACGGGGGACGTAGTTAGTTCTGATTTTCAAACATTCCGGATTTTTGAAACTAGCCGAGAAAACACCTTTCAGGAAAATAAGTTTTCAATTAATCAAAAAAAGTCTTATGCAACATGTGTGAACGTAACATACAGTATAATGCATACCCCTGTGACACGTCATTATATTTTTTAGCAAAATTTAACAAAAATTAACTTTTATTGATAACTGAAAATAAAAGGAAAAATGTAAACTATTAACAGTACCGTATATACTTTCTGAGAAACTATTATACAGTAAAAAAAAACAGAAAAATTTTCGGCTGAGAGAGCTCTGAAATGTGCGTTCGGAATTTTGAAATCCTACTGCACTTAAAAAACCCATTATAAATTTCTCATTGTCAATGAATTATTTTCACTATTGTTTTCACATAACTTGCGAAGATATTCTTTTTACAAGTCATAAATCACTATTTGTGCTTTTATTCCATTATGATGTTTCAAAAGCGCACCTGCAAATAGCTAATAAATTGCTTTCGTTTAAAAGAGCAAAGTATTCATACACATGTTGGGAATAAGCTCTTTTATTTTGTAGAATGAAAGTGAGGCTTTACCAACTTCATTAAATCAGAATCCGAAATAATCAAAGATTTCGCAAGAAACTTTTCAGAAACGAAAATATAATTATGAACTTCGTCTAAGTAATTAATCCCTATGAACAAAAGACCATAGTTTTCGCAACAAGTGAATGCACATAAATATGCATGGACAAAAATTTTAGAATGGGATTGTTTGTAAATATAGTAATCATAGTAATTGCTTTGATAAGGAAGTAAGTTTTACAGAAACTTAAAAAATAAATACTTGAAGGCATAAAGCAACTATAATATACTACTATTTTGAAGGAATAATGTTGCTTATACCTTGTTTACATTAATTGTCTCTTATCTTAACTCAAGAATGTTTTTTATGGCTGCATCGATGAATTTTTATGTTAGTAAACATATAGCGTGTGTGTATAAATTTTAAAGATTCCATTAAACTTGAGCAAAATGACATTTAAGACCTGGTTTGTGTTTTGAAAATTTATCTGACTACATCTGTAGTGTTACTAAAAATTTCGAAAATAAATCTGAGCAATTAATATGAGTGGTTAGCATCGACACCTAATTCATCAATTTATGGTACATTAACTGTAACCAGAAGACGTAATACGGGAAAAATTTATTTTTAAGCAACCCCTTAAAAAATACTGCAAGTTTGGAAAAAAAAATCATGCTTTTTAATCAAACAAACAAAAAAATGTATAGTATTTGGAGGTAAGTCTTTTGTTATTCGAAATAATTCATCATTATTTGTTTACATTTCTATTGTTCCTAACCAGGTGTTAGTTTTATAGTTCGTCCCGACTTCTCACCTTTTAGTGCGAAGTATTAAGATTAGTTTATGAGTTGTCACATCTCGCCAGAGAGGTCGGTAGTCAGAGTTTTTTCATTTTTTACTCGAATTAGAACTCGGGTTGTTTGAGTTAAAATAGGCAGTAGTTGTAAGCTTGAACTTAACGGATATTAATCACAACTGAGAGATTTACACATACATATATTGGAAAGTTCTACAATCCTTTGTAAGAAAATCAGCGACAGATTAGGCCTGCCATTTACTAAGAGCTGTAATTTACAGTAGAAATAACAGCTTCTATTCGGTTAGTTAAGTCTTTTAAAATCTCAAAATCATTTTCCAAATAAAGTTTGTTTCAACTTGTAGAATAAGGTCACGTAAAAATAGCAAATTAAATTTCAGCTATTGTTTCAAAAGACATTTATCTTCAGAAACTAGAAATTGCGTACATACTTCATCCAGTAAAGGTGGGGTGTTGTAAGTTTAACGAGTTTATCTGAGTGTATTTTTGGCATCTTAATTCCTCAATGGACGAATCAAGTTTCCTTTTTTTGCCCAAGGAAAGATGACTTGATGGAGAATGTCCTTAGGAAATGGTGACCAACCAATTGCCCACGGTTCAAATGAGACCAATGAAGCTGATCCACGCGGCCGCTGTTATGTTGGAATACTTCAAACCAACCAATCAGCTTCATTTACTATTGAGACTGATTGTCGAAAATTTGGAGCGAAATAGTTAGAAATGGAATTTTAAACGCTAAGTGGGAACTTCGTTTGATAAAATAAGTCTGTAACAATGATAACAACAATTTTTTCCCCCTCTCACGTGTTTTCATGTGCTAGAAAAAAAAATTACACATTGTGTGGGATAGTTATTTTATATGTATTCCGATCCGCAAATTTTATCATAATGCAGTAATCTGGTAAAAAATGTTGAATAGCACTCTTCGTAGCAATGAGTCATTTTAGTCGTTTTTTTTCCATTTAATATTAATTTTAGTGCTTGACCATTGAAATGGAGTTAATTCTTTCCAAACAAAACTATTGTTTTCTTCCTGAAGTTCATTTTGTACCATTAAGTCAGTATAATTTTTATTCAGTGCATTTCTTATTTACTATCTGAATATTGGAGTACTGGCACATAATTTCAAAACAAATTACGATTTTGAACGTAGTGTATCATAGCATTAGAGAAATATGTAGTTAAGAAAATTCGTACCTGTACGAATTGTCCTTTATCTGTTGAAGCCGGAGACCAAGCAGAGTCACTATTCATTAGTAAATTTGAGGGCACCGTATCTGGTGACTTGAAACTGGAAGCTGTTATTCGAGTATCAGAGAGGAGACCGTTCTCAAGTCCCATAGGCTCCATGCATACTGAAATTGAACGGATTGTTTTACAAGAAAAAAAAATTGCCCGCTTTATCTGCGACTTACAACTAAAATGCGTATATAATGAGTTTATAATTCGGCAGAATTCAGCTAGCAAGTTACGGCTCTTAGCATATTAGTTTCCAATTGATCAGTTTTTCTGCCAAAGTTTATCATAAAAACAGTATTAGAAATTTAATGAGTTAGCAATTTTGAATATACACTGCTCGACATTGAAAATGCAACACCAAGAAGGAGTGGTCAGAAATTCATGCAAATTTTACCGTAGACGCACGTCACTGAGTTATGAAAATGATATGAAATGCGCAGCTTTCCGACGCACGTGAAGTAAGATATAAGAGAATGAAGTTGAAAAGTGGGCTATGTTCATGTTGGTTTTTCTGCCAGACTAATTATCGGAGAAATTTGGTTTTTGTCTCGAAGGATATGTGTGATAGGAGGAAATGCCACGCCGTCCTCAACGAAGACACTTCCAGCATATAGACGACTTTACAAGGGGTATGGTGATCGAACTGAGAAGGGGAGGTTGGTCCATACGTCAAATTGCAGCTGATACCCACATGGATGCAAGCACTGTGCATCGGCTGTGTCGGAGATGGTTGGAAAGAGGAAATGTAGCCACATTGACGGGTGCAGGTGCAGCCAGAGTGACGTCAGACCGCTTGGATCGACGGATTCACCGACAAGCTGTGGCGGACCCGCAAGTCACTTGTACGTCGATTCTGCAGCACGTGCAAGGTACCCTGGATGTTCCTGTGTCGACCAGAACCATTTCCCGTCGACTGGTTGCACGTGGCCTGCAATCACGGCGCCCGCTAAGAAGACTGCCATTGACCTCACAGCACAGACTCCAACGTTTGGAATGGTGCCGGACCAGAGCGACGTGGATGGCAGAATGGCAAACCGTAGTGTTCTCAGATGAATCCCGCTTCTGTTTGTCCAGCGATAGTCATCGCATACGTGTGTGGCGTCGACGTGGAGAAAGATCGAATCCGGCAGTAACTGTGGAACGCCCCACAGCACGACAACGTGGCATAATGGTTTGGGGCGCTATTGCATACAATTCCGTATCACCTCTAGTTCGTATTCGGGGCACTATGACGGCCCAATGATATGTAGATAATGTACTGCGGCCGGTGGCAATCCCCTACCTTCAGGGTCTGCCAAATGCAATTTTTCAACAGGATAACGCCCGGCCTCACAGTGCTCGAATCAGCCAACATGCTCTACAAGGTGTACAGATGCTTTCCTGGCCACCATACTCTCCTGACTTGTCACCAATCGAACATGTGTGGGACGTGATTGGACGCCGTTTGCAGAACCTGTCACTGCCTCGTTCAGAGGACGAACTGTGGCAAATGGTTGAAAGGGAATGGAGTGCCATCCCTCAGGACACCATCCGCAGGCTTATTGACTCCATGCCTAGACGTGTTTCTTCGTGCATCGCTGTCTGCGGTGGTCCTACTTCTTACTGAGCCGACGCCGTCTTCGCTCTAAATTTTGCTTATTGATTTTGAAATAAATATCACTTATTGTTCCATGCTGTCTCTGTCTTCTTACCAAATTTCATCAATTTCTGACCACTCCTTCTTGGTGTTGCATTTTCAATGTCGAGCAGGGATTTGAACGAATGAACAAGCGGTTTAGAAATAAATACCTTTTGTCTAAAATAAAATTTAGAATAATTATTTAACATTTGAAATGTCCTTAGAGCAAACTTTTTACAAATCAATAAGCTAATCCTTTAATGAACCAATAAAAATCATCCGAAATGATAATGACTTGACCGTAGCTTTAACCCTTTTCACATAAAATAACGTCTGGAAAACGTTATTGCGTGTCAAGTGGACATAATTGCATGTGCCACTGTATGATTTTGAGACGTCACTTAATTTAGATTACCATTGCGGACTGACCTCTTTCAGACTTTATTCGTAGAATGTGTCATTGCAGACTCTTTGAAGTCTCCAAGCAGCGTACAGCAAAAAGCTGAGTCGTCAATGGGTACTTTTTTTGTTATTAAATTGATTTTTTAATTGGCTTCCATGTCTCTTCTATTGTTCACTTACGGCTCTCAAGTTGAGTGATTTTATCCAGCGTAACTTGTTCTGTATCATTCAGCATTTGATTTTTTTAAAGCAATCAATGAATTACTTCATTACTTTCATTTGACCGTAGTTGGCTTCCATTGGTTTTTGATTCTGTGCCTCTGCGATCACCACCTTCAACCCAACTCTGCAGGTGCGGTAGCACTCCTTTGGTCATGGCCATGCTTTCTGTGTTCAAACTGCCCCCCCCCCTAAGTTTAACTTAGAGGATTTTGCGTCAGTATAAGAAGTTGAATGTCCACCCCTTTTTTTTTGTATCAAACTCGTAATATTCTACATTTTCAGTTTATTTTGACAATTTTTGCAACGAGAATTATGCACATAGAACGAGCGGTTGAAAAGAATAGAAGTCTTTCATATTAAACGGAGACACGCTTTATATAAGAGTCAAGTTCCAATTCCGAATTTAATCCATGTACGTGGGAGCATTTACCAAGCTTACGAAAATGCGATGCTATAACTGAAATTAAATAAAACATTTAAAACCATTAATTTTAACCTCCGAAATACAGAATTAAAGTTGAAATAAATTTTTTTAGAAGATTAGAAAACAGCTGAATTGAAGATTGGTGGTATGGATATGAGTGTTCTGGTCCGTCGAAAAACATCACACGTTTCTTTGTTGTAGCTTTGTAGTCTGGCATCGACGAACGGAAGAGAGGCTATACACATGAGTATACTTTATACAGTGACACAAAAACACATTAGTGTAGTGACCAGATCCAATTTCATGCCTTTTATCAATTTATTAATTAAGTTCTAGCTATAAAAAATACTTTAGTTTACAACGTAATTTCTTTCTAGTTTAAAGCAACCCAAAAAAGGAACATCCCAGCTAAAAATAATGTGCAAAAAATGTGAGAAATTTTTTTTGAAGTGTTTTTAAAGATTTCTACTGACTTTTAGAAGGCAAAAAAAAAAAAAAAAGAACCCTGCATTTTGTCTTCAATTTTATCTGCAGAAAACCCACAATTTTTGGTTTCCTTTAGTTTTCTCTAAATATTCTTCAGGATTTTTGAAACATGTTCCTAATATGCCTTAATTTTCTGCAGATTTTTTTTTGCTGCAATTTTCAACATTTTTAACACACGGAACTAGTTTTGTGACACATTTTCCGTTTAATAATGTGAAAGATAGAGCAACAAGTTAATACCTTTCTCTATATAACAGCCCAATAGTTCAACTCTCATACTTATCTTCTTCTCATAGTCGGTTGGTATTATCCGCACGTAGCGAGCAAACACGGGAGATGGTAATAAATGACTCACCGGTGATTCATTGTCCACATTTCCATCGAAACCCTAGGTTAGAGAAAATAAGTTACTCTTTTCTTTTAAGAAAACTAGGCCACAGAGCTTTAAAATAAATTGAGTAGAATATGTTACATACAATGTTTAGCCTAAAAGTAAAAGTTTTCATTGCAGCGTGGTAGAAAGCATACAAAAATTCAAATATTTTTGTTTCCTAAAATTGAAGTACAAATACAATCTAGGATATAAAAGGTAAGTGTGATATTAAGCAGTGAGTAACTGCCCCTAAGCAAGGGCTAAGGCAGGAACTAGTCGCTCGTTGGTGCTCTAATTTTACATTAGCTACCAATTTTTTTCGGTTCTCTTTGCTTTATAAGAGAATTTTTGCCTCCAGCTCGACTCGTTTCGTATTCCATGTTGATGAGGGCATAACAAGCCCGAAACTGCAGTCCATGGATCGAAATGGCCGAGTTGGCGGTAAGTGTGATGTTTTGAAAATGCCACATTATGGCATCATAAAAACAATTTAAACTGTTCTAGGTGTAATCCAATAAAAAGACATTTGTGTAAACACACGTTGTGTAAATAGATTTTAACGTAGTAGGGGAATGTGGGGCGAAGTGAAATAGTTAAGTTTACCTGAATGCTTCAAAAGGAAAAAATGGAAAATTTGTTTTAAAAATTATTGTACATAAAGAAGGAATAATGTATTTTGCAATACAACTTTTATTGAAATATTATTTTTCATCTTTGGCAGTTATTTTGTATTTTCAAAAAAAAAAAAAAAATGTGGAATTTTTTCTCTTCAAAAAATCATGGAGCAAAGTGAAAAACAAAGTATTTTTGCTAAGAAAATTTTCTATTCGACGATTAACAGTAATTTTCAGCTAATTAACGTGCAAATAAATGAAAAATATGATTATTAAGGAAAAATAAATGAATAAATGAATTAATTATAATATGTGAGGAAAAATATCTGAGTGAATAAAATGGAGAATGAATAAGAAAACAAGTTAATGGATGAGTAAATAAGTAAATAATTAAATAAAAGAATGTAAATAAATTAATAATTGAAGAAACACTTACGTGGTTTAATAAATGAATGAATAAGTAAACGAAATTAACTATTTCACTTTGCCCCACGTGCACTTGACACATTACACTGAACATTTAAAATGAAAAAGGACCTAATATAAACGAAATAAGAGCTACACTGGACATCAGTAGATCTCAATTGAATAGGTGTCCGGAAGAAGGGCCTATGTCATGATTTCTAAATTGTGAAGGAGAGCGAAAAAACAAAGGTGCCAATTATTTTAGGAAATTAATTTGTGATTTCCCTGGCATTTATCGGATTCTTTGGGTACTACTAAGCAAGCCAACGGTTACTAGACTTAACAAAGGCGGTTACTAGACTTAACAAAGGCTTTTATTCCATGAAAAAACAAAATTCAGAAAATCATGACATAGGCCCTTCTTCCGGACACCTATTCAATTGATAGTTCAAATGATAATTACAAAATTTTAATCATTTTATAATAACAAGAATATTTTTGAAAAACCACGAATATTACAATAAAGGTATCAAATTTTGAAAATGGCTTGCATAATTTTTTTCGTTAATCTTTGGAGCTACTTATTTTTTGACAGGAATCAACTATATGTCTAGGAACTTTGTTAATATATTGCTGGATAGGTGGCACTGCAAACTCTTGAAAATATTTTACCATTTCACTTCGCCCCGCTATTTCACTCTGCCCCACTTTCCTCTACTTGTACACAAGCCCGTCGTTCCGAATTTTTCAAGGCGGCGGGACAAGGGGTTGATACTCAATATAAATTATAATAAAAACAGAAAAAATCATTAATTTCATAAAGCTGAGGGGGGGGGGGAGAGAAATTCATCCTCCTGATCCTGCTGATCCTCTAAATGACGGGCCTGCTTTTACGTCTTTAAGCAGTTTGAAAACGAGCTATGAAAAGGCAAAATAGAGATATGTGAAGGGCACCACTCTGCTTTATTTATTATACACTCCGATTTATTTATTTTGGGTAAACATTATAAAAATTAAAGATTCTTACCGAAATATTACTAGCAGATTCCAGTGCATTTTCCCAATGCAATCCATCCAAGCTGTGTGAAATTTGGTAGACGCTCACCCATTCGTTAGCATCATTTCTTCCTCGTGTTATTACGCCAGTGACGTTGGTAGGGATTAGAAGATCTATCTAAATAATACAACTAATTGTTTCAATTTCAATTCCGTTTAAATGATAAATTAAATATACTTTTTTTTGTTACTCTAAAAGCCACTGGTATTACGGGGAAATATGTCTCACTTGCGAAGGCAGCATACAGTTTGAACACTAAATTTTACTACCATAAAACTACTCGTGTTGTACAAAATCAAAAGGTTATAGCTAAAGATTCTATGATTTATTAAAATTCTAAAAAGTGACGAAGAAGTTGTCAAGACGAGTTTCAACATTCTAAAAAAAAAAAGACGTGCTCAATAATGAATATTACATAGCTAATTTCTGTAGAATTGCATTTCGGAAGTATATTTTTTTCGACTCTTTGTCAATTTTTGACTATAATCGCTACTGACATTGAAGTACCTTTGCTGCTTTAAATTAAAGTTATGAATTATAAATTGTTGGAAACTGTTTTAAATATCATAACTAGGTATTAAAAAAAGAGCGAAGAAAACGAAAGAAAACAACTCACTTTCAAAAATGGCTCTTTATCATTATTTTCAGCAATCCAAGCACTGTCGCTATCTAGTCGAGCATTGATTGGATTCCCAGTGTCTTTAAGAAACGAAGACGCGGTAATTTGAAAGTCAAAAATCGCACCATTTTCCATGCCTAGCGGTTCTTGGCACACTATTGAATGAGACAAAAAATGTTATGTCTTGTTAATAATGTAATATTCATTTAAGACATAACAGCACATTTATTTAAAAAAATATCCACTATTTTACAATCCACATAAATAAAACAAATAGGTATGTTTATGTGTGTGTGTGTGTGTACCTTATACAAATCCCCAGTTTACGTCTGATCTGGACGAAGTTTGGCAGGGAGATACTTGGGCACCCTGGAAGGATCATAGGGAGGTTTTTGAGCGGGAAAAAAGTACCGATCCGTTCGAATTTCGAATAAAGGATTTCAAATGGCTCTATCTAGAGAAGTACTTATCGGATCTTCTCGATCTTGGTCTCATTCGAAAGAACGCAAAAAATACCTTTTAGGAAAGTTTCCTTCCGAGGGTTTCGAAAACTCCTAAGCGCTAACTTTACCAAGAAAAAAGATATGGACCTTCATAAATTTGGAAATATCTATTTTAAATTGGATTTATAAAAATCGTCTGAACCAGCGTGAAATAAATTATTAATGAGAAAAAGGTGTTGCCATTTTTTTCTTGAACTATAACAAATAAAATTCTTGCTTTTTGATTTAGACTGTAACGGAAGGATTTGAAAATATTTTGGCGATTGATTAATTTTTCGTAATGCGTTCTAGCATACTACTGACTTTAATTTTATCGGGACTTTTAGACACACGCGTCACTTGACATGACATTTTTCCTCAAGATAGATCCCGTGCAGAGCCGAGCCAAGTAGCTAGTATTAAATAAAGGGTAGTATTAATCGATTGAGTTATCCTCTAATTCTCCGACAGCCCTGGGTAACTTTTCTTTTTCAATTTCATGTATTGTATTCATAATCAATAAAATCTTAATGCTCTGGAAACTTAAAAATTATCACCATGAGAAATTTAATTGGTTCTTGTTCTTGAAATACAGGGTTGCCATGACATAATGTAGTAAATAGCTTAAATGTCACTATGTATAAACCATTAATACGATAACATTTATTTATTGTAGTTGGGGGGGGGGGGGGGGCACATCCCATTTTGAAAAATAGCATCGGTTGCTGAACAAAACAGCCTGCAGAGACTCCAAATATGTCAGGTTCATGTTTCGTTGCATAAATTGTTAAGGAACTTGATATTTACTACCATTTAATACAGTTAAATTTTGAAGATTTTTAGAAACAGTATTTATATGATGGTATTTCGCTCCTTAACGGACGTTTCTAACGAGATTCGTCCATTACGGACGTGAATGAATTAAAAAAATGCTATTATTTCAATATTTTTCTTTCAAAATTTTACTGCATTATCCCAAGCAGCACAAAGGCGTTCAAAACACGTTCTGCAACACGTACAGAGCGCACCAGCCGGCACGTTCAAAACACGTTCTCGCAGCACGTGTTGTCAACGTCTATGTGTCTCATCGATCGATGGTAATATGACACGTCGAAATCTGGTGTTGACCACCTTTTTTTGTCCCAGTTTTGAACGTGGAATGACAGGTTATATTTAGGTTCTGGAAATACGTTTGTTTTCAGTGCTCCCCAGCTAAAAAAGTATACTACGTATACCCCACTATCCAGGGCCGTGACGTATTTTAACCGTGACGTCATTTTTGATCCGCCATTTTTGATCCATGATCGTCGACATCTTGATTTTAATTATTTAATTAATTTATTTACTTTAATTATTGATTGTTTAATTACTTTGAATTTAATATATTCATTCCGCGGGATTCGAACGCGGGTCCCTTGCGACTCCAGCAGGACACGCTAACCACTAGACGCTACTTGATCTAATCGAGGGAGAAAAATAATACTTTAAAAGGAAATTTTTTTGCTGGAGGCGCCATCTATGAAAGACTAAGGGCGTAAATCATATCATTTTATTAGTATGAATATAATGTTTTTTTACTGAAATGCATGCAAATCTGATTAGGATCTTGCGAGAAAGAGTTGTTTAGGATAAAACTTAAAGTTTCTGCAGATATGATTCCTCCCCCCTTTCTAAAAAGCAGCAATTCACGACCTCAATTCTGAGAAATTAAGCACCTCCTTAAGCACTGAAATGACACCGTGATAATATCACTGTTTTTGCACGTCAAATATCACGTTCCTTAAGCACTGAAATGACATCGTGATAATATTACTGTTTTTGCACGTCAAATATCACGTTCCTTAAGCACTGAAATGACATCGTGATAATATTACTGTTTTTGCACGTCAAATATCACGTTCCTTAAGCACTGAAATGACATCGTGATAATATCACTGTTTTTGCACGTCAAATATCACGTTCCTTAAGCACTGAAATGACACCGTGATAATATTACTGCTTTTGCACGTCAAATATCACGTTCCTTAAGCACTGAAATGACATCGTGATAATATTACTGTTTTTGCACGTCAAATATCACGTTCCTTAAGCACTGAAATGACACCGTGATAATATTACTGTTTTTGCACGTCAAATATCACGTTCCTTAAGCACTGAAATGACACCGTGATAATATCACTGTTTTTGCACGTCAAATATCACGTTCCTTAAGCACTGAAATGACATCGTGATAATATCACTGTTTTTGCACGTCAAATATCACGTTCCTTAAGCACTGAAATGACATCGTGATAATATTACTGTTTTTGCACGTCAAATATCACGTTCCTTAAGCACTGAAATGACATCGTGATAATATTACTGTTTTTGCACGTCAAATATCACGTTCCTTAAGCACTGAAATGACATCGTGATAATATTACTGTTTTTGCACGTCAAATATCACGTTCCTTAAGCACTGAAATGACATCGTGATAATATTACTGTTTTTGCACGTCAAATATCACGTTCCTTAAGCACGGAAATAACACCGTGATAATATTACTGTTTTTGCACGTCAAATATCACGTTCCTTAAGAACTGAAATGACACCGTGATAATATTACTGTTTTTGCACGTCAAATATCACGTTCCTTAAGCACTGAAATGACATCGTGATAATATTACTGTTTTTGCACGTCAAATATCACGTTCCTTAAGCACGGAAATAACACCGTGATAATATTACTGTTTTTGCACGTCAAATATCACGTTCCTTAAGAACTGAAATGACACCGTGATAATATTACTGTTTTTGCACGTCAAATATCACGTTCCTTAAGCACTGAAAACGACACCGTGATAATATTACTGTTTTTGCATGTCAAATATCACGTTCTTTAAGCACTGAAATGACACCGTGATAATATTACTGTTTTTGCACGTCGAATATAACGTTCAAGGGACACTTAGCACCGTTATTTGATTTTTATTTTTATTTTTGCATACAGTCATTTATAATCAGTAAAAAAAACCTTACGGGTTTTCTTAACATAAGTTCTCTAAAAGGAGAAGTAATTAATCATTATGACCAAGAGGTTACATTTGGGGCACACGTAACCTACCAGCGTCGTACATATGGTGTGATTAAGCTCTTTGTAGCCTTCATAACGCAGCCAAACTGTTATTATCTTTGCCCCAACAACAATCGCTTTCATTTTTTTAAATGGCACTTTTTTTTCATTGTATTATTAGTGTAAGTTTTCCACAATTAATTCCTAGACACAATAACCGGATAAACGAGTAACATGTTCATAGGCATTTGAAATTAAATGTTAAGAAACGAGTCCATTAAACGATTAACTAAAAGTGAGGCTCAGGGCAGTTCATACTTTTATAGCTTAATTAAATAGTGAAGAGGATATTTGTTCTTCCAGTCTTCCAGCTGTACACATAAAAAATCAAAAGAAAAAATAGGCCATTTACAAAAAAAATCTTTGTTTAGTCTTTTTAGCTTCATTAGTTAGTTTATGTATGAAAAACTAAACTATCAACTATACTTTTGATTTTTTATGAAATTCAGAAGAACTAAATATTGCTTACTTGTATAAAACTAACTCAATGAGAGAAATTCTAATAAAGTACGCCATTAATATTTTTTTCATTAATAAATCATCAATTATTTACTATTTTCTTAAAGCTACGCAATTCATTACAGTTATGCGAAAGTTAAAAAAAAAAGGGGTCCTTTGAAAGAGGAGGGTTAAGGCAAAATCCTGGTTGGCCAGCCGGCTTGTGTGGCAATCAGGCCCCGAACGTGTGTGCATGATCTAGATATCATGTATGCAGTCTTTGTAGGTAGATTCTGGAATACTGGAAATATTGCACATATTAATGAGCAATGCATTAAAATTTGCATTATTGTTACGAGTTGTGCAAAGCAAATACTTTTAGTTAACCCTTTACGTCCCAAATTAATTTAACAATGAATTTTTCGACAAATGTTTGTTTTTTTTAAGTTGCATGTACATTAAAAAACACTTTTACCGAGTTAAATATTTTGAAATTTTTGGAGGTCTAAGACCCCCTACACTTTAGGGCCTCCAAGAAGACTTCCCGATCACAGGTACCATCTGTCGGCCCTTCAGTGAAGTACAAAGAGTGGAACCTAAAAACTTCAGCATGATTCCAGCCGCTTTGGAATCATAAATTAGTATAGGCGGGACTTCTGAGTCCCGTCAGGGTATAAAGGGTTAAACGTAATAGACAATTTAAACCTAAGTTTTTAACTCCCAAAGGGCAAGACGATGTTATTCTATATCAACTCGTTACACCAAAAATTACTTCTGCATAGTGAATGCAAAGTACTTAATTTCCCTTGATAAAATTTACTACTATCCGGAACATTTGTTGCTCTCTAAGGTAACAACTAATTACACATCACTGTGTTCAGAATTTTCATAAAAATTCTAGCATAACGCTGATTTAAGCACGTTAAAAACATTTACTAAAGCACCTCTGAGTGCACTTAACCCGAGAAGTATATCGCTTCAGTTTAATCCATTTTCACGGAGCATTAATTTTCTCTTTTACCTACCTAAAGAAAACTATCTTATTTTCCATAATTACAATTCGTTATCTTCTCATTGATTGTTTCTTATCTTAAAAATCCAATTTTAAGATAAAGTTAATTGCTTTCTTCTGAGAATGAAATTATAAATCGAATCAAGGGCACAATAACGATCATCTGAAGCGAATTTATTAGGAAAGAAATGAAGAATTATGTGAGATCGAGACCACGTTGCAGTTTTCCCCCGTGTAATTGCCTTTTTATTGAATTGAAAAGTTGATTACTACTGAGGATTGTGCAACTGTGGTGAAATTAGTTTTAGTTAAAATATGAAGCTTTTAAAAATAAACGGTGAATACAAAAGGTTTTTCCCCCCATTGAAATGCAAGCAATTAAATGATTTTGCTATTGTAACTAAATTTTCTAGAAAGTGCAAGATTTTTTTTTGTTCATACATTTATAGCTCGACACTGAGCTAAGAAGATTACTTTGTAGGATTATAAGGGATTGGTGGGGAAAGAGCACGGAATTGCCCACTTCGAATAAAAACTGCGTTCATCTTTTTTGGATTTCAAAAAACATGATTCCTGAGTGCATAGAAAATGCGTATAACTTTGCTCAGTTTTGTGTATTGGGGTGGTAGCAATTACCAATAAGTAGAGTATTAGAAAGTCCAGGGGGTGAGGGGGAGGGGAGTTGAGGACTACATGTTCAATCGTTTGTTTCAAGCGGGGCTTCGAATTGCGCTACTAACCATTTGCAGACCCAGAGCATTCTGCGCGATCCAGCAATCATTATTTCATGAGCATCACTATTGACGAAGGCCATTTCCGGGAGAATTTTAACGCCCAGTTTTTCCACTAGATCGAGTCACCTGGGCTCTAATAAATGTGAATTATTCAAAAAATTCAAATGTACTTCTGATAAGGGTACATATTTATATTAAAATGATTAGTAACAAGTTGATTGGAAAATGTTTATTTGAACAAAAATAATGAGTTTAGAATGCTCAAATCAACCAATCTACCAAGTTTGATTGCATTCTGATTATTAGAACAGAAAAGAATTAAAAGTGTTAATTTATCTACTTTTATCTCTTTTACTGGCTAATATGTCGAGGTTCATTAAGGAGAGACATCAAGGTTACTCAAAGAGTGAATACATTATGTAGTATTTATGTTTTATTCAGGATACTACTTGAGAAACTTCTTACAGTGAATTGCTAAGAATTTTCAGTTTTGCCAAAGAGATAAAATGTCTTGCATTAAACAGTCATATGCAGTATACATAAATCGGCATCGAATTGTATTTTTAAAGTGGTAAAAAATTGCCTATTTCAATTTGAAATTCGAATAACCTTACGAGAGCTATTCAAAAATAATTTTCTACCAAAATATATATGCAGTGCTGTTAGAAAAGTATCCGAACTCTTTTTTTTTTTATTGGCATGAATCAAGCGCACTTGCATGAGCTGACATAGGACCTCTGTGTAAAAGTGAATTTTTTCCCGTTTCGCCATAGCGTCAGTCACTGGGAAGCGGCGTTTGGCTACAGTAGAGTTTAGTGCTCTCGTCCTTCTTTTTAATTTTAAGGAAAATGACGAAACGACAAGAGGAGTGCTACTGCATTAAATTTTTGCCAGAAACCGGGTGACAGTCTAAAGGAAACCATTCGGGAGATCTGAGCATATTTTCTACGTTTAACTTTTTTTGCCAAAAACTAGACTCCAGTGGTTTAACACACTGAACTGCCACGCTACGAAGATAACTCGTAGTATATGAGCTAAGCTGATAGAGTCCACTTTGAGTTAGATTGCAGTTCCCCAATTTGCCGTTTTCAATCATATCCGAGCATATGTGTCATACTCATGCATAAGTAGAGATATTTGGCTTCTGGAAAAAGTACCATAAATCCAAACTAGTTCTCAAGTAGATTGGCCCCAGCTCATATTCTATGATTTTTTTTGTATGCTAGTTTTTTTCTTCTGCCGAAGGTCGAATACTTTTCTAACATACCTTATATTTCTTATGATTATAGACAAATGCTGCAGAGTTAAAACTAATAACGCCTTTCGGTATTCGATAATCTTACCATATGTATGATAACAACCAAGTAGTTCCATTCTTAACCCTGGAGCGTTTTCGAATTTCAGTGGAATCAATCGGAAGAAACGAGCATCTACCTCTTCTGGAAAGGTGTTAACAACGGGAGAGTCCCTGTCCGTATTTCCAGGAAATACCTAAATGGGAAAATATATTTTTAATTGAGTAATAATAATTTGCTACGGTTGCATTAAAAAAATCAAGAGAAAGAAAAGTTAAGAAAGCTTTTAATCTTGGCACTCTGCAAAGAAGTTCTTTGAAATGTACAGTTAATAAATAAAATCATAGAAAATTGCACTTAAGTGCAGATTTAGCATTTTTTGAATGAAAATTTACTTTTAATTTGGGAAAAAAATTCACGTTTGAAAAATATTTTAGTTCATAAAATATCATTTGAGGGAAAAAAACTCAAATTCTGTAGTATAAACTTGCAAAATTATTAAATGAAGCATGCAGCAGTAAAAGCAGGTACTTCCAATTCCTATTTCTGGACAAGTGTTTTTTTTCCAGTTTTTACATTGCAATACTTAGTTAATCTAACAATCCAAGGCAGTCAAAAGTTTCAAAATGTACTTTTAAATGGTTAAACAAAATAGGAAAAGTTATTGTAACTCATATCTTTTTGTATTGACAGATGTATGAAAGTTTTCTTAAAAATTTTCTCTTGGGAGAAACTTTTTTTTCAGCCATACCCTTCAATTAGAAACATTTAGTTCAACTTTCGAGACAAAAACTTTAAAATAAATACACTAGGTGGCCAAAAGTATCCGGACACTTTCGAAAATTCACACTTTTACATATATCTCGAAAAATAAGTGATCAATTGTTCTTTAACTTTAGTCATACAAAATATAGGCTTCACCGAACATTTTCAAGTTGAAATTAAATTACCCTTGCATTTGGGGGACGACAAGAAGGGGGATTGAAAGTAAAACCGCTTTTTGACCATAACTCTTCGAAAATAGCTCGGAATAAGCTATAAATTTCAGTAATTAATTAGCATTTTATGTATAATTACTGTACAAATTTTTATGAACGTACCACTCTTACTTCCGAAGATATAAAACATTTTTTAAAAAATGGCGATTTTATTTGAAGGGTTTTTGCTCATAACACGCAGAGTTTTTGATCAAACCTTATCAAAACTTCAGGAAAAATGACAAAATACAAGAGAAAGAACATACTAAAACGGTAAATAAAAATATTAAAAATCCGATGAGATATAAACGTTAAAAGGAAATATTTTTTCACGGCGCATGCGCGAACGACAGAAATTTATAACTACAAAAATATTATAGCCTGGTTTATACTGCATCTTATAAAAAAAGTTTCAGTTGAATATCGTAAAAATTGAAAAAGATATCAGCGATCTAGTGAGCTGTAATTCATTCATTCGCAGACAATACATGAATGGCAAGGGGTACTCCACAAATAGTGTAGTGACAATTGAGCATTTTCTTCAATGTTAAATTTTATACAGTGAAAATTTATATTCGGCATAGAAGTCACATTTCGCCGATTCGGCCAAAAAGACCTTATACGTAGGTGGCCAAAAGTATCCGGACACCCCCAGAAACGTTGGTTTTGAACGATGACGCAATAACCTTTAATTTAAAAATAGCTCTTTGTGGACAGACCCTCACTTTTTACGTATTGTCTGCGAATGAATGAAATACAGCTCACTAGATCGCTGATATCTTTTTCAATTTTCATGACATTCAACTGAAACTTTTTTTATAAGATGAAGTATAAATCAGAGTACAATATTTTTGTAGTTATAAATTTCTGTCGTTCGCGCATGCGCCGTGAAAAAATATTTCCTTTTAACGTTTATATCTCATCGGATTTTTAATATTTTTATTTACCGTTTTAGTATGTTCTTTCTCTTGTATTTTGTCATTTTTCCTGAAGTTTTGATAAGGTTTGATCAAAAACTCTGCGTGATATGAGCAAAAACCATTCAATCAAAATTGCCATTTTTTTAAAAAGAGTTTTATATCTTCGGAAGTAAGAGCGGTACGTTCATAAAAATTTGTATAGTAATTATACATATTATGCTAATTAATTACTGAAATTTATAGCTTATTCCGAGCTATTTTCGAAGAGTTATGGTCAAAAAGCGGTTTTACTTTCAACCCCCTTTCTTGTCGTCCCCCAAATGCAAGGGTAATTTAATTTCAACTTGGAAATGTTCGGTGAAGCCTATATTTTGTATGGCTAAAGTTAAAGAACAGTTGATCATTTATTTCTCGAGCTATATGTAAAAATGTGAATTTTTGAAAGTGTTCGGATACTTCTGGCCACCTAGTGTACCGTAAATCAGGGTTACTTGGACCCTAGGGGGTTACTTGAACCCACTACAATAAAATGATAAAATCTAGGTTTGGTACCTACTAGTTGAAGACTTGCACATAGTTCCTCGTTTCTGGGCTAGGTAGAAGCACTCTGCAGTCTCTAACGCTAGTACCAAACCCAGATTTTATCATTTTACTGTGGGCTCAAGTAGCCCTCTTGTGGGTCCAAGTAACCCTGATTTACGGTACTGGTCAATAACAGGAGGTTCATTTTCCGCATCTGAAGCATAATCATTATCTTAGTGGATGATACTGTAAAATAAAAGGAACTGAAGAAGATCAAGAAGCTATTGTTTTTATCAGTAAGATCAATGCGCATATTTTAACGAGAAAGTAACATTTATTGTTGACAACTTTCACCATGTCTGTGTTAAAAAGCCATCCTAATGGTAAAATACAGCACAAACGAATAACTTACTACATCTTCCAAATACTCGTCGAGTATCGGGCTCCACTTATGACCATCATCGCTATAAAGAATCTTGTATTCAGTTATCCATTTGTCGTCATCTTTTACGCCTTTTGTAACAACAGCGCTAACATTTCGTGCTTCTAGGAAATCAACCTAAAACAAAGGTAGGTTACAAAACGTACATATAAAAATATTTTAAATTATTTTTCTACTAAATTTCAGAACAAGAACATGAAGAATTATTTAACAAATTGTTTTGAACAGGACAAAAACTGTAACCTTTAATTGTACCTAATTACATAAATGTTTCTCTGAGTGTACATATATGTTTCGAAATAAAAGCATATATTTAATTAAGAAGATCTTTGTCCTTCCAATTTGCCTTAAACTCATCCTTGATTTCTTTTATCGTAGTCATTTACTTAACTAATGAGTTTTGTTTGACATAGAATTACTATTAAAAGTATCTATAATGCAGGTTCCTGTCGTAATGAGAAAGATAGGAAGTATTCTTCGCCTTTTTAAAAAGCATTGAAATGCAGTTAACTATTTTTAGATTCAAATTTGTTTTAAAAATGCCAACAATTATAAAGAGACACGACTAAAACAAGGTAGAAAACGAGTAAATACCTGTATGTAGGGATGTTCATCTAAAGAGTCAGGTTGCCATCCTGATTGATCACTGATTCGAACGTGTTCAGAAGTGGAGTCGATGTTTGAGGCAGAAGAAGCTGTAATTTGACCTTTAGATATCATCCCATTTTCCAATCCCATTGGGTCTCGACAGCCTTAAAACAGAAAAGTTTTCACACCTGAGTTCTCTTTATTTTTATATGCATAATTTCAGAGGTGGATCTGGACTGATTTGTTTGTGAACAGTCGATAGGATCTTAGTATTTACAGTACATATTTCTGCCATAGCTATATATTCTTCCCTATAGCATCAGAAAGATTTTAACTTGAACTGCCAGATAGAACGGCAGTAAAGAACATCTCGGTTTTGAAAATTGGGGAATGCTAATTCTATAATGGATGTGACAATAACAATCAATAATCATTCTTGAATCATTTCGGAGAATTTCGCAAACTAAGCACATTAAGTTCAAACATTAATTAAGGGATTAAATTAACTTTAAATCCTAAAATTTAATCCCCTCTGCGAAATAGCGGCGAACGGTACAGAACAAAGCTCCAAAATGAAGCGCCAAAACTTAAGATTATAATAGAAATCAGACAGCCGAAATAAATACCTAACAAAGCTGACCGATTCCCGGAAAAAGTTGACAAAACTTATCTAAGAGGCTGTCCACAAATATGATCACACTTTTTTTTGGGGGGGGGGGGGGGGAGGGAGTTGAGAAATTGTGTGTTTGTGACAAGAATGAGGGAAGGGGCAGCAAGAAGTGTAACATCACGAACAACGCAATAATTTTTTTATATGAAAAATGGCGTGATATGTGACAAGGAGGGGAAGGGGGCTAAACATTTTGAAAAAAAAAAGACATTAATTGTTAGAGCAAAGGTAAGGAACCAAAAGTGCAGTGTTGCTGTTGATATCTTAAAATAGACATAAAAGAACTTCCCGCAAGTCAGAAAGAATGGTCCCGATTAGCAGCACTAAAGATGCATTATACTAAGTGACAGAAGCTACCACTACAATTTAATCACACATCTCTTCTCTCGGTTTAAGGCAGTGTGTTGGCATGGTCGTAACTAACCATACCAACACACTGCCAGTAGAAAAACTATGCGCAATTCCTTCCTTTCTCGTATTGCTCATTTGTTTGTCCACTGGCGGAATCTCTTAGATCTTTTAGTAAAAGACCCGACATAGGTTTACCTACTCCTATTGCGTTTCCTAATATGTTAATAAAAAATAGAAATACAAATGTTACAAACACGATAGTAAACGGCTGACTAAGCAAAAATGCTCCTATCATATTGTAGTCACGATTTTAAAATTTGAATAATGGAGTAATTTGGCTAATTTTTTGCAGTTATCTTCAAGTTAAAAATGAAGTTCAGCATAAAGCTGCAAATTTTCTGCAGTTTTACTGCAGACATTTTTAAAAGCACATAATTTCTCAATCACATAATCATTTTCCTGCAAAAAGGTCTAGTTTTGAGCCGAATAAGCGTCACTTGCGAGAGGTTTAGATCTGTTTCTAAGTCTTAAAAAATGCGGAAAAATCTGCAAATTATTGCAAAATTTAAAGATACTTGCAGAAAAACTGCAATTTTACTTAAATATTGGAATTTCAATCGTGACAACCTCACGATTATACCACTTTTGTTAATATAGCCATATGCCACTGTCTTAGTAATACTTTTATCTACATTTTTATGCAGAACTTATGGGAAAACTCGATGAAGGTAGGTAAACCTAAGTCGGATCTTAGGGCCGAATTCGAGTGAAACACCATTGCAATCGCTTCGAGGCGATCGCAATAGACCAAAATTGCAATCGCCACTGGAAGTCGAATTACATTAGAATCGCATCTCGTAGCGATTGTAACGTTTCACTTGAATCCAAATTTGAGAATTTGCGATTGCATTGATGAGTTGCGATCGTCCGTGATTCACTTGAATTCCTGCCTTAGACTATTCCCTTTATCGTATTGCTTATTGATTTGTCCACCGCCGAAATCCTTCCGATCTTACCATTACATAGTCCCATAGTTAAGTCATTAGGAGGTTCTCGAGAAACCTTTAATTATTCATCAGTGTGACTGACGAGCTGATCAACAGAGTTGGCCATCCCCGGAAAAGGTATACCTTAAGAACAGACATCTAGTAGAAATTGTTTAGGGTTGAAATTTCAACGGCCAATACGAAACCAGTTTTTGATTGTCACATGGCACTTTTGCTTTTTTTAGGCACCTTTCACATAATTAAGGTTGATATCGTCAAAGCAAAATGATCGCCAGCGAATTATCGCACCAAGGGGAATGCGATGATCTGTCAAGGAGAGACGAAGAAAGAGGCGGGTCTTCAATGAACTTTTCTCTATCAAAAAAGAATATGCTCTGAATTTTTAATCATTTAAATAGTTCAAAAGATTGGCAATTATCATATATTCCAATTTAATCTTGCCATTCATTTTTGCTGTTTTACAAACGAAAGTTGAAAGACCTAATTTTATCACATAACTTTTATAATAACTTCACTAAAGTTCCTCTAAGTATTAAGACGTTTTTAACTGAATGCTTTAGGTGTTGTGCTCAAATAGTTTTAAACTCATTACGGATTTATAGGTTATCCTTCATAATTGATTAAATATTTTTCTCGGCTAGTATTTACGCCTTTTAAATGAAATGGAGTATGCCATAGAATGATAAAAATTATTTGCATGAAATATTGAATTTAAAAATCTGATGAAACTACACTTACTTTGTTGCTGGAAGCATCCTAACAGCTCGACTTTCATGCTTACCCAACGATGCCAATCTGTTGGTAACACTCGGACATATCTACTGTGAATAGGTATAGGAAATGGATTTATCACAGGTGAATCGGCGTCTTTATTTCCAATGAATTCCTAAAGTTATGAATAATTATAGTAAGAAGTATTGTTGTATCACTGATTCTTAAATCAAGTTTAAATACCTTAAATTTCTGCATAAGATCTCAACAGTGAATGATTCAGCTCAATAGCAGGATTTAACTACTTTTAACTTTCACAGCGAACAAATAAGTATGTTGTCCATATTCTGCAATCTTAGAAGCTATTAACTAGTCTATGAGCAAACTAACTTTATTATTAAACATATTGCAAAGTATTTTGCATACACATGTTTTGATGTTACAATATACCTTTCGTGAATGTAGAGGGTCAGCAACACTGCAAAAAATGAACTGGTGTTTTTACAGTATAATACTGGTATCCTAGGTTCCAATTTAAAACTGTAAAATGCACAGTGATAAGTAGTAAAACTAGCAATTTTACAGTTTATTACTGTAAAGCAAGCAATTTTACAGTTTATTGCCATAAAATTTAGCTGTATTATATTGTAAAAACAACAGTATAATACTGGCAGCAGAGGTTCCAGTTTAAAACTGTAAAATGCCCTGTAATAAACAGTAAAAATAGCAGTTTTACTGTGTATTACTGTAAAATAAGAAATTTTTGCAGTTTAGTAATGTAAAAGTAGCAATTTTACGGTTTAATACTGTAAAATTAGTAATTTTTACAATTTATTACTATATACATTTTTTTACAGTGAAGGAATAAGTTGCTTACTTTAAAGGCTCTATAATCCAATCTATTAGTCCAAATGCGTGGAAATTCTGCCGCTGGTATGGGGGACTCAAATTAACTGAATTTTTTTAAATGCAAAATTTTAGTGCGAAAAATAATCGATAGTAGCGTTGTACACAGCTCAATCGGTTTTTGGAATATTAAAGTCATATAAATATTTAATAATAAAAAAAAAACAAAAATAAAAATAAAAACCCAACAAAGCCCTTAAGAGCCGTTTTTTTTAAGAATCAGGCAGTCAAAAAACTTGACATTTTTGATTTTGCTGAAAATTTCAGAATATGGTCTTTGTTTAAAATTATTAAACACGTGTTTTTTTATTTTTGCAAAAAAAAAAAAAAAATTCTTTCCGTTTTGGGAGGTCAAAGTTGGACTTTGCTCTTTTTTTCAATAAAAACATGCCAACTTAGATGAGCCAATACTTTTTGCTTTAGGAGTGAACTGTGGAACTGACAATTATTTTGTGTTTTACTATATCCCCCCTAACTGTAAGTACATAAATATTTGTGGACGACTTTTGGCGCAAAGGTCAGAGGTCACTCAAAGTTGTAAGAAAAATAGTTTTTTAATGCAACTTTGACCGACCAAATCTTCTTGTGGAAACGGTGCACCACGGTAGTGTATATATCAGTAAATACCCACCAAAGAGTAGTATCCAAAAACATAAAGATATGTGTGGTTGATATTTTGCACATCGAAATATTTGACTCTGAAGTTGCAGAAATCGCAAAATCACGTGACTTTGAGGGTCATTATCTCCTTGCAGCATGAGTGACCAGATACAAAACTAGTTGGAGTAGAAGCCTTTCTTGTCCCAGAAACACAATCCGTTAACAAACCTATGGCTACTCTTTCAGTTTTTGCATAATTCGGCTCTAAACTTTGAAAAATGAGTGTTTTTCGGCGTTAAGAAAAAAGGCCAATTACCTGTTTTAAAATAGGTATTGCTATTATTTGTAGCACTATTATATCCCAACTTCCTAACTAGCTGAAATGGCATCTAAAGATGGTTATACATATGAAACCAAATTGAAAATGAATTCTCGAAAATACTCAGTATACGTCAAAAACCATATTTTTTTATTTGTCCAGGCGACGTCTTTTTTTTTTGTTACAGCTCTTTATTCCGTTCGCTTCTAACATGGTAAGCAATTTATGTACTTCTTGTCGTTCTAGTTGCTGTAAAACAGGAATGCAATGTATCTTAAGTCTGATTTCCTGTCATATCAAGTTTATAATGCTAAAAGAATATTTTGAAATGTACAATAAACATAATCCAAAAAAAAAAAAAAAAACTTCTGTTTAGCTGTGCCCTCTTGGTAGATGTTGTGAATGCCATAAAAAACTCAACTTTTTAACAAATCAGAAGCCTCTTTGGCAAAATGTCACTTCTTAAAAATCTTGGTACATTAAAGCCCCTCGGTGCAGGTCTGGAAATTTTTGATGACATTCATGACATCGAGCAAGAGGGCGAAGCTGAATAAGTAAGTTTTTTTTTTAGATTAGATCTATTATCCATTTCAAAATATTCTTTTACATTATGACAAGATAAATTACTTTATATCAGACTTAAGATACATTACTTTCCAGTTTTACAGCAACTAGAACGACAAGAAGTACATAAATTGCTTACCATGTTGGAACCGAACGGAATAAAGAGCTGTAACGAAAAAAAAAACGTCGCCTGGACAAACAAAAAAATATGGTTTTAGACGTATACTGAGTATTTTCGAGAATTCATTTGCAATTTGGTTTCAACTGTATAACTATCTTTAGATGCCATTTCAGATAGTTAGGAAGTTGGGATATAATAATGCTACAAATAATAGCAATACTTATTTTAAAACAGGTAATTGGCCTTTTTTCTTAACGCCTAAAAACACTCATTTTTAAAAGTTTAGAGCCGAATTATGCAAAAACTGAAAGAGTAGCCATAGGTTTGTTAACGGATTGTGTTTCTGGGACAAGAAAGGCTTCTACTCCAACTAGTTTTGTATCTGGTCACTCATGCTGCAAGGAGATAATGACCCTCAAAGTCACGTGATTTTGCGATTTCTGCAACTTCAGAGTCAAATATTTCGATGAGCAAAATATCAACCACACATATCTTTATGTTTTTGGATACTACTCTTTGGTGGGTATTTACTGATATATACACTACCGTGGTGCACCGTTTCCACAAGAAGATTTGGTCGGTCAAAGTTGCATTAAAAAACTATTTTTCTTACAACTTTGAGTAACCTCTGACCTTTGCGCCAAGAGTCGTCCACAAATATTTATGTACTTACAGTTAGGGGGGATATAGTAGAACACAAAATAATTGTCAGTTCCACGGTTCACTCCTAAAGCAAAAAGTATTGGCTCATCTAAGTTGGCATGTTTTTATTGAAAAAAAGAGCAAAGTCCAACTTTGACCTCCCAAAATGGAAAGAAAAAAAATTTTTTTGGAAAAATAAAAAAACACGTGTTTAATAATTTTAAATAAAGACCATATTCTGAAATTTTCAGCAAAATCAAAAATGTCAAGTTTTTTGACTGCCTGATTCTTAAAAAAAACGGCTCTTAAGCCTAATCAGAGAGCCATATTCTCTACCGCTGACCAATGTAAATCTGCTAAAATTTTAAGATCATAGAGCCAAAGGCTTTTTTTCAGATCAATTTGATTTGCTGGTATAAGGGGCACATCGTGCAGTTTTATGTTAATTTTCTTCAGACTATTTCATTTTTATGATGCATTGAATGTTTTTCGGCATACAATGCCAATTGTTTGTTTTTGATATGAAATGTGTATGTAATAATATCAAGCGCATCATTTGAATCGTTTGTAGTTCAATTATTTCAAACGGGGTTGCGTTTGGCAACTGATCATTTGAAGAGCTAGTTCATTCCCCGAGACCGGCATTCATTATTAAATGTGGGACCACTATCGGCGGAATGCCATTGCCAAGAGAACTTTGGCGCCCAGTTTCCCCACTAGATGGAGGCACCTAGGAGCTATTCGATGTAAAACTGCACTAGGAATTTTATTTTGCCAAGAGATAATCCAAGCCAATCGAGTACTCGAGGGATCTTTTGCATGTTGAACAATAATACGACATGGATGCTGTAGATTTTTTGCATCTTGAAAATCCACCGACTGCGCGGGGTTTGATCCTGCGCCTTTGGGCATGAGAGGCATCTTAACCACTTTGCCACTCCGTCGGCAGTTTTCAGATTAAATGTCATGCCATTTGGACCAATAGGATGGATTCTAGAGCTGTCTGAAGTGAAAAACTTATTTCTTGCTGACCCTGGAAAATATTACGAGTTTTATGATGGCAATCTTGTGAAGCAAGAAAGAGGAAAGACAAATGTATTTTATGCCAAAACAACGGATCAGAAGGCAACCAAAAGTGAAAGTTCAACTAATAAATTAAGTCAGAGAAAAAATATGAAAGAATTCAATGACACGAACTGTAATTAAATACTTAATCTATATTTTGTACTTCTATCTTTCATAAGCATGTTATCCTTTCTCTTTACGTTTCAATGTATAATGAGGATTTCAATCTTACTCTTGTTTTAAGTTCCTATCTTTGATTACAAGATAGGTACTTTTCCTGATGGATTTACTGCGTTTGTTTTAACGTTCACTATTGGTTGTTTTCTAATTCGCAGTTTCTTCCATAAAACAGCCTATTTTTTTAGCTGCAGTCGCGGATTACTTACACGCTGAAGCTTAATATTTCATACATTGATAAGTCATGTATTGGTATTGATATTCTTGAAAAACATAAAAATGCGGCTACTTTCGAAGTTAGTTCAATGAAAACATCAGTTTGCTCACGAACTGTTTCCGCACAAGGATAAACATTTTATAAAAAAAAGACTTTCGCTGCAGGCGTCGATAATATAGAGTCAGATGGGGAAAGACTATTTCAATGTTTCATGTTTAGGTCCTTTCCTTAATCTTTGAATGAATTGCGACACATAATTTTGTACGTCATGTCCTTCTCTGAGTACAACTGGGTAGGAAACTAGCTGTCGTGGCCGTCACGAAACTTTCTTCTATATCTATCTTATGAATTTCGGTTACAAAATAAAATACGTACTCGCCCGAGTAATTGGAGACAGCTCCAATTTCCCAATTATCGTAATAACCCTGCAAATGCAGAATCAATGAGCGAAATTGGAAATCATTGCAAAAGCCTTGTTTAGATAAATTGCAAACATTTTATTTGTTAGTAAAAAGAAATTGGCAACAGTTAAAAATTTCAAATTATTGAAAGTTTTCAGCTGTTTTGATAATTAAATAGCGTGAAAGCGATTTTTTAATGAATTAATTTTTCGCATTGTTGACTAAGCGCAAAAATCACCCCACCCTCCCCCTGTGGCGATTGGCGCCAAAATTTAATCGATGCTTGCTTCCATATTGGGTTAGTGTTATTCCAAATTTCATTCAAATCGCAGCAATATTTCCCGAGATACAGTAGGTGCAATGACAAAATAAGCACTTTTGATTGCTCCACCCCCCTTTGAGATATTGACACACAAATTGAATCAGCACCTGTACTCAATAGGGTCTACCTATGGACCAATTTTCGTTTGATTCCGCCGGTTACTTCCTGAGATATAGCAGTCACCCCCGCGCAGAACACGTGCGATTGCTCCACCTCCCTTGGAGATATTGACAAACAAATTGAATCAGCACCTGTACTCAATAGGGTCTACCTATGGACCAATTTTCGTTTGATTCCGCCGGTTACTTCCTGAGATATAGCAATCACCCCCGCGCAGAACACGTGCGATTGCTCCACCCCCCTTGGAGATATTGACAAACAAATTAAATCAGCACCTGTACTCAGTAGGGTCTACCTATGGACCAATTTTAGTTTGATTCCGCCGGTTACTTCCTGAGATATAGCACTCACTCCCGCGCAGAACACGTGCGATTGCTCCACCCCCCTTGGAGGAATTCGCTAAACAAAGTCAGGTGCACCAGTTCACATGGTGGTACATATGTGCAAAAATTTTTGTTCGATTTCATGCAGTAGTTTTTGCTCTAGCGCGGCCACAAAAACTGGTCACACACGTACAGACTCACACACACACACACACACACAGACAGACATTTTCCAAAAATGGTCGAAATGGACTCAGCGCACCTCAAAACGTGCAAATCCGTCAAAATTCGACATTCGAAAATTTTCACGAAACCAATACTTTCTTCTATATATTAGATATAGAAGAAAGTAAAAATGTGACTGTATGACTGCTTGTCATACAGTCACAGCGAACGAAATCATGTTTCCTTTTGCCCAGAGACTAAGGGGTAAATGGAAATAGGGATTTCTTTCCCCATGAGGTTGGTATAGATAAATAATCGCAATATACACTAACAGTTTACAAGCTTTAAGAACGCTAAACGAATATTAGTCAATCAGTGACCCGTAATCTAAAATTCCTTTAAAAGAAAAATCATTCAAAAAGCTAATTTATGTTCTAAATTTCAATAAAATTCACACATTTTCATCAAAATGTACTCTTTCAAATAATTAGGCCGAATGGAAAAGCTAAATAGTTTCAATTTACCCCACAGTACTGAATGTATGGCGCGTAAATAAAAGCATCTAACTAGCCCATCAAAAATGGCAGGGAAAATGAAATTCATGACTGAAAGGTTTTAGTAACTTTCCACATGACAAGTGACTGAACACTGTAAAAAAATGAATGCTATTTTTATAGTATAACTAGCTTTATACCCGGCGTTGCCCGGGTGCGTATTAATACAACATAGCATTCAGAAAAGAAAAAAAAAATGGAAGAATTCTATTCTTATTTGGGTTTATTTTTTATTGATATAGATTTTATTATTGCAACATACCTCTTATTTGGTTGAATTCAGTCCACATGGTTGTACAAAAAGTTCTAGGTACAAACTCCCAAAAGAACTTAATTATCACGGAAAGTTCACAGAAAAATAGCACCAGCTAAAAGCGAAACATGTATAAGGCTTTTAATCCATGTTTTTGCATAATTCCTCTGATAGGAGGATAAGAAAAAATTTTTCTGTATCATACATATTTTGTGCCAAATGAGAACATGAATTATAATTGTTTTTGACTTATTTCATGCTAAAATGAAATAGGTGAGCCTTGAAATGAAAATTCATTGTTTTAATTTTAATCTTTGTTGGAAAATGCTAATATTTAAATGCCATAAATTTTATCAATTTGTAACCTAAAGGCTCATGTCGATTAAAAGAAAATAGGCCTAATAATAGGCTAGATTCCTATAAAAGGGTCATTTTTTGACAAGGCTTTTTAGATTTTTTAAAATTTCAAGACCCCGCCTATGAGAATTCTACGGCATCAAGGAATCTCTGTGTCAAGTTTCATGAAAATCTGATGCAAACTGTGGATTTGTGTAGAGAACAAGTATACAAACAAACATACAAGCATTCACTCATTTTTATTGATATAGATACAGCTAATTTTATGGTAATCAACTAAAAATTACTAATTTTACAGTTTATTACCGTGCATTTTACAGTTTTAAACTGAAACCTCTTCTACCAGTATTATACAGTTGTTTTACAGTATTATACAGCTAAATTTTACGGCAGTAAACTGTAAAATTTCTAACTTTACGGTAAGAAACTGTAAAATTGCTAGTTTTACAGTTCATTACTGTGCATTTTACAGTTTTAAATTGGCACCTCGACTGCCAGTATTAACTGTAAAAACAACAGTTCACATTTTGTAGTGTAGTTGAAATCAGTTAATTCGTATCTGTAGACCTGCTGGAGAAGACAATGCCGATCATGCTCTGAAAAACTGAGACAGGGTCATGCAACACGTCAGCCAGAGATATCTTGGATGGAACAAACTAGTTATAACATTAAGTATCTTACTTTTTAAAAGTCAGTTGCTAAATGTATGTTAGGAATTTAATCTTTCCGACTTCACTAACTTCGAAAGTCATTACGTATGCTTGTTAATCAATTTTCGTTTGATAACTTTTGACAAATTCTTCTCTGGATAAAGAGCAAATATTTAGATGATGGATGGCGTTGGTGAGAATTCGCTGATGTAAGATAGAATGCACTCGTTTGCAAATTAGGAAGGTTTATCGGAAAAAAGATATTGCCTAATTAGATTGAAATGCAAGGCATAACTGTATCCGAACAGTTTAGCTGAATATATTTTTTAATAAATTGTGCATTAATGTGTATCTAGCACTAGTAGTTAATATACAATTAATAAACTCAAACTTAAATGCAGAAGTATGGTAAAATATACTTTGAGTAATTTCGGAGTATTCAATTTTCCTCAGCAAACTTTTAAATATGTAGAAAAGTGTTCTACTCATATATACATCCATCTTTATTGTTTCATTGACAATTTCCTGCGAAGGAAGTTAGTTTTTTTTAATACAAAAAAATGTTAGTATTAAACACAAAACTATGCTTTCACAGTTATCTTTTTTTTTTGCTCTACAGTAGGACCTCTTTATTTCTTCGCTTTTAGTAGGACTCAAGCCGCAGGAATAAAATATATCTACAGTAAATAACAATATATATATATATATATATATATATATTAAACTGATTTTTTCCTATAATATTGTTAATAATCTATGTTTACAAAAATTGGATAAACCATGTTTTAATTCTCTAAATGTACGTTGCATTCTACAGTAGATTCCTGCTGACGTTGAAATTGAGGGTAGCGAATGCGCAGATGCCCTTGCTAAGGAAGCACGTGACGAAGACCATCCTCAAGCAGTCGCTGCACAGACACGAATACTATTGCCCGGCGAAAAATCTACAATCAGTATTTTAGCAAGGTAACAATCCTCGACCTAGACTGCCCAAGAATCAATCTCTAGGCTACGTACTGAACATTTCAAGGCATGAAGATATCACATAAAGAATTCTCATCTGCAAGTACTGTCCCGTCCCCAAGAACAACTAACTCCAGATCATGTTTTCAGCGGCTAAGTCATTATCTACCCTCTCCTTCAACTTGAACTACCACCAATTGAAGTCCTCCACATCCACCCGGTTCCAGACATAGCAGATCTTGTCATCAAGACTTTCGAAGAAATTTAAACTTTTCTCCCTGTGCACTCCATAGAGAGGACACAACAGCAATAAGAAGATTTTACGCTGCCAAGTATTTCCCTCTTTTCCATAACACTTATAATACAGCTAGCTACGTTCTTGTTGTTGTGTACTGGGCGTGCCAAAGGCATAATATGTAATGCAATTCGATCGATTTAATATTCCACATTCCCCCGGTGCCAATCAGTTCGGGTTAAAGAGGTTTTTCTGCATTTTTGTTGAATTTGAAGGATAAAAGTAATACAAACGTTGCGGTGAATTCGAGACTATGACTTGAATTTGTCAAAATAAGCTTAGGGAAAAAATTAATTTGAATTATGACATCCTCAAGTGAAATTATGTTTTTTTTTTTGCAACGACGAATTGCGTTATTTGTGCTGGACTGTTGCAGACTCCGTCTCGCTGCGCCACCATATGCTGCAGGGGCTCCTGAGCAGTTCCGAGTTGGCGAGACGCGAGACATAGGCAGAGTACCAATCTCAAAGAGGAACTACACCGCGTCTAAGGTCCAAAAAAAAAAAAAAAACTCCTTCAGGCTAAAAACTGTATTGAGTAGTAAAACATCATTTTCTTGGTATGAGAACTAAATAATCAGTGGAAAAAACCCAGTCTTTAAAGTAAATGTGATTGAAAAAATACAGAATATTTTTTAAATGATGTAAAAAGGACAGCAAAAAAAAGTATTATTTATTTAAGCATAAAAGTTTTTTTTTGTCGTTTTTAAAACTTTGAATGATGCAAATGTTAAGCAACCCTTAGTTTAGAAAATATAAATGATAAAAACGACTTTCATAAAGAGCGAAACATGCAAACGATTCCAGCGACGTATTTTGAGGTGACAAGAAAAACCTTTTTAAATGCAAAAGAAGTGTGCTGGTTCTTTCACTCTTTTTACCCCCCAAAAGGATATCTTATAGCCTTAGAATAAACCTCCCACACTTTGGTAAATATTGTGCTCTGTCAACATTGCTTTTACCATTTTAATGTAAATACTATTTCATGTAACTCAAATAGCAAGTTGTTACTTTGCTTGTAAGTTCAAGTAAATATTTTGATTTTACAACAGTTTTGCATAATACTTGAGCATTCACTTGGTATTCAAGATTCGAGCGAGCATTTATTGGAAGATGGATTGGAATCCAACCTTACAACATTAGCTGCATTTTTCAATCCAGCTGGTCAGAAAATATTACCAATTCACTTGAATATATGTCCTATTACTTTGTCATACATTTGTATTGTGGTAGACTGCATGAAAGGGGTGCATACCTTAGCTCGACCATCAGTATTCTGCACCTTTTTCCAATTAATGCTGTCGTTGCTGTATGACACGAAAAAGCTTTTTACCCACTGCTGATTATTGGCATCACCTTTGCTAACGATTCCAGTTAATTTCATTGGTTCCAATAAATCAATCTAAAAGAAAGAATTTATTGCAGTGAGATTTTTCTAAAAGGAGAATAAAACTTAAAAATAAAAAGAGAACCTTTTAAATGTCCATTTTATTAATAAATATATAACTGGTGATTTGCTTCCAACAAGTTTTATTGGAGAGACTTAAAACGGTAGTAAACATAATATACAACAATTTGTTTTGTTTTGACAATGTTGAGGGAAGTTTTTGGTAAATTAAAAAAAATTAAGCCTATTGAAGGACTTTTTATCTAAACTTTTAAATATGTCTGTTAAAGAAAACACAACATTAGAAATAATTTTTAACACGTCTCTACGTAAGCTTTTTAATTTTTGATACGTCAGAATAAATGTACTCTGATAGGGGATAAACGCTTTGTCAACCGACTAATTTTCATACTGATAAATAAGCATAACATCGTCATGTTAGATCGGTGAAAGTTAGTTTTATTTGGATTAAAAAAACGGAAGGAAGATTAACAGACCTTGCAAACAAAGTGTAGCTACGCCATTGTTAATTAAGGATAATTACAGAAACTTTGAATAAAATTGTACTTTTGGAAGAAAAACACACTTTTTTACGCCAACACCAACTAGAAATCTTACAAATATATATTTTTATTACATGATTTCTTACAGAAATATATAATTTAAACTAATTTGACTCACTTGGAGAAACGATTTTTTATCATTGTTTTCAGGAGACCATGCTGTACCAAACGAGAGGCGGCTGTTTGCAGCTATAGATAGCTCTGAATTTGCAGAGGACGCGGAGAGTTGATGATCGGTAATGATTCCGTTTTCAAGGCCCATGGGATCACGGCAAGCTGCATAATACAGTGAAACAAACACTTATATAAAAAACTTTTTTTAATTAAAAAAAAAGCTTAAAATCTCCCTCTATACAGCAGGCGAAAGGTACACATCATAGGTTGACAGATCAATTTTTGGGAGATAGATACCTTATAAAAAACTTGGAGTTCCTGATAGCTGTGGAATATACAGAGCTCTGGTAGATTCAATTGCCTGCAAGGCTTTCTTTGAGTCTGACTTTTCTTTTTGTCTTGACATTCGTTTATTTGCGAAATTGATTTATCTTATTTACAGAAATATAACGCCTTATAATATTATATTATTATAATATGATAATATTATTATCAATTATATTAATTGATAGCTATTTCATATTAAAAGTTTGTTTTGGTCTCCGTTTTTTGGTTCCGGTTATTTGGTTTTACAAAATCGGTTCATATTTCCAAAACTTGAATTAGACATCATTAGTAACTTAAGCCAATTGAGAGAGAGAGAGTTTAAATGATGCTAAATAATAATGTGGATATTTGGTTAATTATTTTTAGACTTAAATATATATCGGCTTATTTATTTTCAGATGAAATTTCCCGTTTGAAGTTTTTAAAGTTGCGAAGCATTGCTATTGATTTTACAAAATATAGTTTTTAATCTTAAAACATAAAAAAAGTATCGATATGATCTATAGCTGTCTCGGAATAACTTTTATATACAATTTTTAAATAGAATTTATGTTTTACTATGAATATACATTAAATTAACACTTACACTCCGGATGATAGCAGCCCAGAATTTCCATTTTCATACTAATCCAGTTTTTCCACTTTCTGGGGAAAATTCTCAGAAAACGAGTTCTAATAGTTGCTGGAAACATGTTCGTGACAGAGGAGTATTGATCATAGTTCGCTGAAAATTCCTGCACAAAATTGATTTCTTATTATTCCTGGAAAATTAATTCTAGCACAATGAATGGAAAACTAGAACTAAATGCTTATGGACAAAGTACACGCAAGGTAAAACGAGAGATAATGGTACTCTTAATTACTTTTGATTACAGTTTAATTCATGTACAATTGGTTTCCTTCCGTCTGCGTCTGACTAAACTATTAGAAGCATACAAATCTTTTGTAAAGGCATACATTATTTAGGCCAAGAATTACCAGCTTATACATCAGCGATGCTTAATCTGTGGTCCGTAGGTCGCATGCGGCTAGCTGAATCTTCCAAATGTAATTTTAAATTATTTAGAGAGAAACACGATTCTTCTTAAGAATTGGTTTTCAGATTCATTCATTTATATATCTCGATATTCTCTTTTAAAAATTATGTATAACATCTCTCAACTGAATTTTATACCTAAACAAATGTCCAACTTTTGTTTACTTTATCAAGCCACAAACACGGTTTTTTAAAGGTAACTTAACTTTAAAGGTAACGATTCAGAAATTTAAAAAAAAAAATATGTTATAAAATATTTCATTGTAGAGGAAAGGCACCAGAACTGACATGTGCATAGTAAACCGATATACCAGTAATTTTCTGAGAAAAGTGACTCTACTAGATTCACTTCTAGCAGAAAGTGCAGGTATGTCTGTTTACTATTTCTATGTCAGTTTTAGTGCATTATCTCTAAACGTTAAATAATTGTATAGTTAAAGTGCTAATTATAAGATAGCAACTTATAATAATACTTATATAATCTATATATATATATACAAAATCAAAGTTTGATGACGTCATGGGTGCGGGTGAAACGCTCTCCTGGAAAATTTACGCAACGTACGATTATGAAAATTGATACAAAACTAGTCAGCATACTGATCGTTTGCATCTCGAGCTTGACATTTTTAAATTCGCCCTAGATTTTTTAAAAATTAATTAAAACTATATAATACAAGTGTATTCCTCCATTTTTTTGTACTATATGCAACATTACTTATGAACGGCAAGTCTTAAGAGTCAAATTTTAAGAACAAGCTATATTATTATTCTCGCGATATTATTATTCAATTGCATCATTAGTTGGTTATCATGAATGTTGATGTTGAGTTTTGTTTCAATAAATGTAGTATTTGAAATGTTATTACTGAATATTCCTAATGGTACTTTTACGAAAATATAACATGGCGCAGTCAAAAGATTGAACCACTTCTTAAGAACCAAAATAATTAGGAACTATTATCGACCGCTGATGGGCCTTAGTTTAGAGGAAAATGTGGCGAATAATTGGCGAAAATTTAAACAAATTTATTTCGCACTATACTTTCTGTGCTTTGTTTTTTCAATTCATGCATTATGGATATAGCGACAGCAGGTAAAAATTTTACCACGGGAAAAACCGTGGCGGGTAACTCTAGTTATTAATATAATAAAAAAATAGTTTATAAAAGGATATATTGTAAATGTTACGTATTTTCGTCTTATTTAATTGCTAATACGAATTTGTGTTGGTTCTTACACGCAATATTCTGTTATTATTATATTTCTCGAAAACGCATTTAATGTATCTCAAATATTGTCAAAATAAATTGATTCTATAAAAATGGCTTCGTTTGTTTTAGTGTCGATAAGAGGATTGGTTCTGGAAATATGAGCAAACGTTATTTCTATTCAAATGCAAAACAAAACCAACATGGAGAATGCAAATAATTCCTAGGAAGCATGGAAAAACAAACAATCGTTTTAAGGCTCAGGAAACCCCTTCTGGCTATTTGAGTCTAGCACTCAGAAACTGTTCCAGAAACCCGTTATTGTAAAGCTTTACGGTGGACATTAAATAAAGCGTTTTCTTTACCATGACGGAATTGTCTTCGTCCATAATTTTACTCCATCTCAACCCATTGTTGCTGTAACCAATGGAAAATGCAGTGACCCATTGTGGGATGTCTTCTCTTCCTTTTGTTAGGATTCCTGAAACGTTTTGGGAATCGATGAAATCCACCTAAAATAAGGGTTAGTCGTTAAAAGAAAGAAAATAAACACGTAAATTGAAAACTTTATTTTCAGTACAAACAGACACATAAATGGAGTCAATTCACCGCTAGAGGGCCGCACACTAGATGTCACGTGTCGACTAGGATTGCTATTCTGTTAACATGCTTTCGTATTGAGTTTTAACTGGAGTTGGCAGATCAAAATTAGTTTGCTTTGGCTATTTACGCTATTTTTATAATTAATAATATAGTACTTACGTTTAGTTTAATCTTTTTCATTGTGATTTAGGTCAGATTGATTTAGTTTTAGTGTCTTATTTAGAGTTGACTTTTCCTGTTTTTTACTTCGTAATATTTGTTATTAATTTATTTCTCTCTGAATTTTTCTTAGCATGAGAGAGGTAATTTTAGAATAAAATTATAAGTGTCAGTTAAGAGTCTAAAAACAGCATAAAAAGTTGTTTTTAATTTATTTTTAAAAAATGTTCTTTGTAATGAATACATATTTTAAATTTCTCCTAGTATAGTAAAATGACTTTCTGCTAAAATTGAAATTGACTTTTTCTAAAATATATGCATTTATATAAACATTATTTTGTGTGTGAATATATTGGGCAAATACAATTAAAATACCCATGGTTTTGTAAGCAAAAATATAGGACGTAATGTGAAACTTCTGTTTTGCTTTATTTCTTTTCTTTTCTTTCTTTTTTTTTTTCACTAATCAAATTAGCTTTATAATTTGTTTTCTTTGTCTACAATAGAACCATTAAATATATACTCAGTCATATATTTATGCGATCTGTTTTTAAGAAATTTTAATTCTGCCATTACGAAACTAAGAATATTTAGATTTTATTCATAAAAGTACCATCCAATGAAATTGTAAATGTTAGGTGGTATATAAGTAATGTTTCACGCTACCAAAATTTTTAATCAAATGCATTTTATACAAAGTAATAAATTAGTACTGGATAAAACAGTAAAAGTTTTGTCAATTAGTAACAATAGTTGATGATTAAATTACAACTGTACGTTTTAGCAATATATATATATTTTTCAGCTATTTGCTTCTTGAATTCTTCGGTAAAGATTTTTTTTTCAACGACATACAACAGGTTTGTGCTTTTAAACATTTTTTTATTATATGTATACGGAGAAACAGTAGCGTACATAGTGCCCCACGGGGGGAGGGCTCACAATGTTTCAGGGTGTGCAATACGGAAAAATAGCACTACACGGATTTTTTTTTTGTTTTTTTGTCAATCGTTTAATAGAGGGGGGGGGGGTGAGAATGGACACGTACAGATCTTGCGAGGGAGCTCACCGAAGTCTATTCACGTTAATGCTGAGAAAAATGTCAGCACAATAATGGGATGAAAACATTGCGAAATGAATTTCCAGTTCCTTCCTGTTTTACAAGAAAAAATATTTTATTAGAGTGGTTAATAGCAAAATGAATGCTTTAAAATGAAAATCGCAAAATAACAGTTGAAATCATTAGTTTTCTTTGAAACAGAAGATTTATATTTTTTTTTCAACCTATATTAACTAAAGTATATTTTCTCCGCAGAGCAACGGTCAGACCCAGGTCTTTTAAATATTGGCCAGAGAAATATTCATAGACACTAAATAATTAATTTATGCTACATGTTTTTATCTATAAATTTTAAGTAGTAAAGGAAGTAGTAAAATGAAGATTTGGATGAAATATGCTTTTTTTAATGAAATGTAAAATAATGAAAATGATAAAAATATAATAACAAATAATAATAGTTATAAATAAAGACAATAAACTACGTGGACTTTTTTCTCCATGTAATTTTCGAAAAACTTCTATTGTTCTGCGTTGTATATTTATGTACCTGTTAGGAAAATTTGTACTAATTAGAAATGCTACATTGTTTTATTTTTTTGTTTTTTTGCAAGAAGAAGAAAAAAAATTTATTTTGCAAACTAACATGGACATTTAAAAAAAAGTTAACAACTTTATTAATCTGCAACTTATCTGTAGAGCTTCGTTGGTTGATTTGTATTAGCTGGGGATTTCATATATTTCAATGTTATGTAAAATTTATGAAAACATTTGGGGGGAAACAATTTAATTTTCAAAAAAAAAAAAAAAAAAAACAGCACTTAGACTCGATGAAGCATTTAAACACTTTAAATATCTCCTTTTCTTTTCTGTCTTAAAAAATAATTTTGTAGAGGTCGCACCTTGTTTTATTAGTACTCTTTTGTGAAATTTTGACACTTAAAGCATTCTTCATCGAAATAATCTGCAAAAAACAATGTTTTTTTTTACCGTAAGTTTTCTCATTTTATTTTTATGAACAAAACTTTTAAATGATCCTTATTTGTATGAGGAAATATGAAAAATAACTTCTCTTTGCAATTGACTTCAATTGCAACCTTAGTGCATCCACAAGCAACACATTTTGTTTTTTAGAAAAAGAACGGTTCTTCAGTAATGCTTTTCAACGCTTCATCCCCGTTGCTTACATCGGCTTCCCAGTTGACACGTGACCTAGCACGACCTGTGACGTTGCGTGAAGGGACTCCATTGACTGAAAAGGCGTCATCCCTTTAAATATGACGACATATTTGTGTCAACCAGAAAATAAAGTTGCGTGGGCAAACGAGCCATTTCTTTTGCATCTAACTGTTATAACTGTGTCCAGTACTTTACCATGGGTTTTTATCGAGTTATAAGAATAGTAGATAAGTGCTATTAGTTTCAAATTTATGTTTCCAATTTGGCAATTGACATTTTATCTTAATGTCAATTGCCATGCTTGGAATAGTAAATGGTTTACGTTTTACTGTGATATTGAAAATATCATTATTAACAGCCGAGAATCCGCTGCATTGTGTTCAAGTCTCCCTATTCCCATTTCTAATTTCTTCTCCATATTTCACACCATTCTAAATGTTTTTTTTAAATAAAAAGGGCGAAAATGTGCTTGGCTAAATTTTTGTGGACATAATTCCGATCTATAACGAGGGAAATATGTTTGGAGAGCCGATCAAAATATATCTACTTTCAAGATTCAAGGTAGTGGTTTTCAAAAGTACAATTGCATATTTAGTCTTCGATCAATTAAAAAATAGCCTGCAATTCCTTGTTAATTAATTTAGAATGATTTTGAGATTTAATAATGAAATAGTTTTAATAATTTAATAATTGATTTAATAATTAGAAGGATTTAATAATTAATCCTTCTTGAAAAATATTCAAAATTGAAGTTTTTAAAAATTAGTAAAGGACACTTACGTGTAAAACTTAAAGATTAATGAATAACGAGCGAGCTTTTTTTACTGCAATTTTGAACGCATTTATTTTCAGGCTATTTACACAGCAACTAGTAAATTGATATTTTTACTAGTACAGTAAAATGACGGTAAATCAGTGCTATAAGGAGTCTGAAGACATATAGCTTTAAACGGATACCAGCTTAACGAGGTACCATCTTCTTAAACAAAATATCTTGCATATAGGTTAAAATAATTTTAGGTCTCTTTGCCGACTTTAGCATAGACATGACTTTGAACACTTCTAATAGCCTCATAGCAAAGTTACCTGAATGTATTGATTTTCGTCTGCAACAGCTGCTACCCAGATCGAATCTGATCCAAATTTTATTTGATCGGGAGAGAAGGCTGAGTTGTAACTGGACGACGCTGAAATCTGACTGTCCATTATTAATCCATTCTCTAATCCCATTGGATCTTTGCAAACTGAAAACAATTGAAGACAGTAGAGAGGGCATTACAACACCATGTAGCGTACAACATTGCAACATCATTTGCAGCTTGTTTAGTTACAGCTCTCTTGAAATGACACACAAAATACTTTTAAACAGATTAGCCTTTAAATGAGGATGTTGGAGACGAGTTGTTTGTAGCATATATTATAAGAAAATATCAGTTTAGCTTCAATGTGTTTTACAATTTTAAAAGATAAATAAATAAAAAAGATGAGAAAAAGAGAAGATAATAGACGTTCTAGAACAAGGTTTTCTGTATCACAGTTTGGTTAAAGCTATGTAACTCATTTAAAAATGATTGTGGTATGAGTTTTTAGTGTCATTTATGACGTTATTACACAGATATACCTGGCGATCATATGCTGTGATATCGACAGGCTACTAAATAACGAAGTAAAAGATTCTAATATCCGAAAAACAAACTTGTATTTCATGTAAAGTTTTGAAAATCATAAGACAAAATTTTTATAAGGGGGCAAAAGAGAAAGAAAAGCAAAAACCACTTTTTTAGAGTTAAGATGCAAATTTGCCCGGCAATGACGGAGAAAATAATAGCACTAGGGAAGAAAAGATCAGCGCGTTTTAAGTTCAAATCAAGTACAAATTTGGAAAAACTACGAAGAAAAACAGCGGGACTCTCGTATTTACCACATGTGCGATTGATGCAGATAATTAGTGCATTGGAAAAATTGCGAATTTTAAATCATTTTAAAGTCATGAATCAAAGAATCTCCGTCCAGTTTGGCGGGTAGTCGGAGGAATAAGCGGTATGTAATATCCATATCTTCGGTGATTTTTTTTTTTTTAGCGAAAATGGCATTGTTAATGTAATGGCTGTTAATGTAAAATAATCTGAAAAATAGCCAAAAATGTATTCGTATTGCAAAAAAAAAAAAAAAAAAAACCCCTCTCTTTTAATGCGTACCACTTCTAATACTGATCCACTACGCACCACACGGTGTTGATCTCTATAGCCTTACTGCAAAAAATGAACTGTTGTTTTTATAGTATATTACTGGCAGCAGAGGTTTCAATTTAAAACTGTAAAAGGCACAGTAATAAACTAAAACTAGATATTTTAATTTCTTACTCTAAAGTTAAAGATTTTACCGTTTATTGCCGTAAAATTTAGCTGTATTATACTGTAAAAACAATAGCATAATACTGGCAGCAGAGGTTAAATTTTAAAATTGCAAAATGCACTGTAATAAACTTCAAAATTAGCAATTTGACGGTTTATTACTGTAAAATTAGCAATTTTACAGTTTAATACTGTAAAGTTAGCCATTTTACAGTTTATTACTGTAAATTTAGAAATTTTTACAGTTTATTACTGTAAAATTAGCTGTATTATACTGTAAAAACAACATTCATTTTTTACAGTAAGCGGACTCGCATAAAGTAGTCTTTTAAAGTAAAATACAGTTCAGAAATTTTGAATTTTGGCATTGAATCGACATAAGTTCGTATATTTAATCTAATGAATGTCCTGAACTTCCCCTCCTCCATAACTCTAAGACGGATTAAAATTTCTAAATGTAATGCGTCAGCAGAGTCTTGCACCTACGAAAAAATCGCTAGTAAAGTTAATATTAGAAGATACGCACTAATTATTAAATTACGCTGATATTGAAGAATCACTCTAGTATAACTGTGGGAAAATATTTATTATACTCGGTTAGGGCCGAATTCAAGTGAAACATCATTGCAATCGCTTCAAGACGATCGCAATAGACCAAAATTGCAATCGCTACTGGAAGTCGAATTACATTAGTATCGCATCTCGTAGCGATTGTAACGTTTCACTTGAATCCAAATTCGGGAATTTGCGATTGCATTGGTGAGTTGCGATCGTCCGTGTTTCACTTGAATTCCTGCTTTACTTTAAAATGGGTGTTTTAAGTTTAGAAATTTTGCGCCGTCTCCATGGCAACCGTACGAAACAAAACAACACCACTCTCTTTTTTTTATGCACTGCTGTTGAGGTATTTCATTTATTTTATGTTTATCGAATTAGGCTTACGCTTTTGTTTGGGTCCTCTTGTCTCAGTTATTTCTCAACGTTTCGTAACAAATCCAGGCATACATAAACAGAGCAAGAATTTCCAAGGAAAAGTTGTGCTTTATAAACGTTGATTTTTCAATAGAATAATAGTTTACACACATAGCAGCTTTAACCGTTTGTATTTAACCATTGTTGCAAAAGCTAAGCGGGGGAAAAAGTCCATAGTGCAATAACCATGACAACCTTCAGCGGAAAAGTGCGGGGAGTGGGAAATTAATTTTACTCTGAGCCGCCAACGCTCGTTACACCAGGTAGAGTCAAAATACTTAGTGCAATCAAGTAAGTTCAGAAAATATGAACTTAAGGAATTCATCTTTGTGTATCCTCACAAAAAAGTAATTAGGAGCAATAACTCTTTTCCTACAGCTTTCGAACAAATTTAAGCCGATGCAAGAATTTGTCACTCTCAAATAAATACGAAATCGGAGGGAAGAAAATATTTTTTGCTTTCCGTTGACAAAACAATACCGTAAATTAAAAAAAAAATCCTGCATTTTTGAATGGGGCTTTAGTTGTTATAAACGAATTCCTCGACTAGTTTCATGCATATGGAATGTTTTACAAATAGAAACGGTACAGCTTTACTTGAACAAGCTCAAGAGAAAACAGTAAATATATTTTGTAATTGTATGTTTTGTATGATATAACTTAAACTGAAACGAGAAGAGGAATTAGTAGCCTTTGTGAGTTGTTGAAGTTTCGTGCCAAATTAACTAAAAAAAAATTAAAAAAAAATTTAAAAAAAATGCTAAAATTATTCAAAAAACGCTAAAATTATTCGCAAATTAAAAAAACCCTTTTAAATTAAACTATATTTAATGCCCAAATTTTGCTTTCACATTAACATCATTACACTTAAGAGAACTATTGCAATAATGGTAGTAGACATTTCCAAAAGTTAAAACCTTGAATAGTTTTAGAAATTATAAATGTTTAACTCTGATCGATATTTCAATTTAATTTTATATTATAGATACGCTACAGTTAAAAAAAAGGAAAGTTAACTAATATAATTTTAAAATGAATTTTAGCGATCAATCATGTTGATATATTTCAAAATAGTTTTATCAGCAACGGAAGAAAAAATGAATAGAACCATCCCTATCTTAATACTTTAAATAATTCAAGCTCCTGTACACTATTATTTATAGAACTGATCATATTCTTGACGTGACAATCATGAAATAAATGCAGCGTTTTACATGTCAATAGCACTGTTTACGCTATTACGATAATTTTAAAATTATAGGTTTTTGACAGTAATTTTACATAGGATTTTTGACATAACTGTTTAAGTTTAGATCGAAATCTTTTATGAATCAAAATCTTGACATCCCTTTCCATAGATAATTCGGCTAAAGATATGCGCTAAAAGTAAGTGTAAGTTGATCTAAATTAACCTTTTAAAGATGAAAAAGATGTTTTTAAAAAATTCTTTTAAAGATGTCTTTAAAATTTCTTTTTAATCTTTATAGGTTTATTGCTTACCCTTTACAATTTGACGAAATATATGGATATTTTTAAAACTTTGTTTCAAAGAAATTTTTTTTTCACTAAAGCAGTTGCAAAAATCTAAAAGTCAATGATTGATAATTACCAATAGGAGGAGGAGGTGGTTTGAAGGTATGACTCGTTCTTTCTGAAAGAGCACCACAATGAATTCAAATTACTAATCACGTGCAGTAATTGCGATTCATATTTAAGACAAAAAATGCAAAATATATTTGTTTTAATTTTCAACATATTGGAAGCAAAACTGTCCAGTTTCAGGTCAAACACTCTGTAGCTGTTCTAATCAAGAATAAATTTGTTGCTATCATTATAAAAAAACTGATTTTCATTTTACTCTTTCTCTATGCAGCTAGTTTTTGCTGATTCGTTTGGCCTCGAACCCTTGAACTGGGAAAATTCCGACTTTAGCAATTATCATCTCGTTTTAATTAAAACATTCAAATAAGGTAAATTTTAACTGACTTTTCCGTGGTTATTGTAGCACAAATTTCCAATAAGCACTTAAATATCTTTTAACTACACTGAATGTAAAAAAAAGGAGGAAATACTTTCATATTGTTTGTAGTTAATGTTAATTTGTTAAATGTATAATTTTCCGGCTCTGCTACTTAAAGATAATTAAAACTATCATTATAATTATTATTTTAATGTCCAAAATGTAATCACAAACACGAACCTTCACGAACCATCTCCCTTTTTACCAGTCGGGTTCGACTCATGAAGCAGCAAGCGATGTTTTTCATAAAATCTCACAGATCTGAATGAAAAATGAAAATCTTGTAACGAACTTAACGTAAAATAGTGAAGTCCCAATTTTACGTTGCCCGTATACGTTATTCAGCTAAACGCGTCGTTTTCTGTTTGAATTGATATGTGGATGTTGTTAAAAGGCTCCAGATTTTTTGTCATACTTTTTTAAACATCCGTTTAATACGTTTTCCTGAAAAAGTTTAAAATAATTTCAATCTACAAGACTCACATAAACTTTTCCGGTGAATTTTTTAAAACAAATTTGTTAGTTTGCTGCTTGAAACCTCTGTGGCAGCCCTTCTTCTCAGCCTTTTTTCCCTTTTTTCTTTTTTTCCGTGAATGGTAGACCGAACTGGTTCTTATCTGATCATCCAATCTTCAGAATTATTCCTTGCTCCATTTATTTCTTGACCCATTTTTATTTCAAAACACGAGATCTTAATTACTTTTTAAGTAAGGTATATTAATCTTCAGTTTTTTTCTCTGGAAAAGTTAAATTTGCTGTCACATTTCGAAAGCGAAGAATTTAGTTCTTTATAGCTTCTAGTCCCTATGGATTTTAATTCCTATTGCGTCTTGATTGCGCAAACCGAACTTTTTCATAACAACTAATTTCCATTGCTCTGTAAGAGTTCGCTTCAACACCACAATCTTTTTTCTCATTAGCGAAAGCTTAGTCATTGTGTTCAACTAAAGGAAGGATGTATTGATTCAAAGTATAAAGACTATAAAACAGTTTTTATTTGTGAATGCATGCCAAGAAACGAATTTATAGTCTGTTACTTTAAAATAGGCGCATTTTTCAAGGTAACAAATTTTGCGACTTTGATTAAACTATACGAAGAGGACAGCTTCACTGTTTATTTCCGGTTTATCGAGTCAGGTTTTTACGGAGATGACGCAAAATTCGTGACCTTGATGAGTATTTTAAAGTTACAGACTATAGTTTATAACGTGTTATAAATAACATTGTATCTAGATACAAAACCAGGTACACATAACACCTTTTATACATAACAAATTTAGTATATAACGTGCTATAAATAGTATTGTGCCTAAAAGCAAAACAAGGTAAAGCTTACACATTTCTTCTTCTAACTCATCGGGTAATTGCCTATTGAACATGTAGAACTTAACCGCATTTTTTATTTGGGAAATTGAGGCACATTATGATAACTATTTTGAACAATCAGCGTGCAGTTAAATCATTTTAAGTATTTTATCAGATTTATATTTATTCCAAAAACGAGGCTTTATTCATAAAACTGCAGAGATTACCTTCTTCGAAGCCCCATGCATCAAACGATGACTCGTCTGTACTGCTAAAAATAGCTGAAAAGAAGTATAGTTTCATTTTAGAAAATTTGTATTTTCACACATACGAAAAATGAAGAAACTTTGATGTAATGTAGCCAAAATCGGGAAAATATCTGTATTTTAGGGTTAAGAAAATAGTGAGCATGTAAAGCGGAAGAAACTTACTGATTGGAACACTCATTTTTCAAAGGTAGTGAACAACCTTGTGAAAGGAGTTTAACAGCATATTTTTTCATATGAAAAAGTTTAGTTTATAGCATTATATATTACCTTACAAGATAAAATATTAAAAGTTTTGTTGCGCCAAAATTGTCTAAAATTGGAAAGTTCTTCAATCTGCATGTTAACGTAGATCTATTTTTAAAAATTATTTTATTGAAATTGGTGCAGAACAGTAGTAGGCAGTTACACAATACACCAGTCTACGATTCTTGTAAGCCCACTTTTAACTTTTTAAAAAAATTTTAAACAATCAGACTTAATTATTAAACAAGGTAAATTTTTGATCATCAATTTATGATTTGTTTGATTTAAGATTAGTACGAAATTAAAATGCTTTATGATTTGATGATGAGTAGTTTAATATCATTCGTTTTTACAACAGCGTAAATCGAAATTGATGGTTTAATATAAATAAAAAGGTGAAAATAAGTTAAAATACATAAATAAATAAATAAATTTATAAACATTGTTTACTATTTTTAATGTATTAAAATTTTGTTGCTATCTAAGAGGACATTTTTCTGAATTTCTCAAGCATTTCTAGCTTTGCATGGTGGTAATATTTTAGAGACATTGAAATGAACAAGGATCTCTTTTACATGTTTCTTTATATGAACTGACAGCTTAAGCACCTAGATTAAAATCACCAAACATTAAAATGAGTAATTAATTTCAGTATGCTTTACCTTCTGCACATCCCAGCAAATCCATTCGCAGAGCGATTTTCTCTTCCCATGATAAAGGCTCTAAGCGAACGTACTTGGTTTCAAATGGCTTGCTAAAGACGTGCCTGACTTCACTGGAGCCGTCAAAGTTTCCACTGAATACCTAAATTAAAAAAAGTCATTATTGGAACAAAAGAGTTGAAGTAGTTTCTCAAAATGTATATTAATACATGAATTCTACATATGCAACATTGCTGTCACGTATAAGTTGATGAAGGTGGTTTTCTCTTTTGGTTTCAAGTTCTTCAAAATCATTACTCATATAATTCATTTTTAAAAACTAAATGTTGGAACTCTGGTCAAAGATTAAAAATTAATTACTCGAAAAAATAAAAAAAACTGAATGCATAAAATTCTATCGCTTTTAATGTTTTCGTTTTCCAATATTTGCGGTGTTTTCTAACATTTAAGAGGACAAATTTTGTCAATTAGTTATTTTTCTATTGTTGTGAAGTATCATTTTTTTCGGTGCATAATTTAAAGTTTGCACTGATGTGTTAAAGGTCATTGAACATTCCCTCAGATCGGTTTGGAAATTTCTTTTGCCTGGTGCAGTTTTGTAACAACACATTCACTCAATAAATTTTTGGAATTCCCCTGCAAAAATATTGAGTAATGCTGCCACTATAGATTCCGTAGTTACGAATGCGTTGTGACTGTGCATGAACCGATTGTTTACAATATCCTATACATTTTACGTTGGCATTCATGTCAGATGACCTAGGTGACCAAATCATTCCCTGAGATTGCCTATGATCTTCAAAATCAATCTCAAAAAACTGTGGCCTGATGAGATCTATAAAATTTCGTTTTTTTACTTAGTTACATGAATTCTAAGAATTACTGCAAGACGTGTCTAAGTAGCTGAACGTAATCACTGCAAGTCAATGATCCGAGCTGCAATGTACGATTGAACCTGAGAATCCAGTCCCTGTTATTTAAAAATAAACGATATCAATTAGGAGCATCCAGTTTAGAAGCCTGCTCACTGCCTTGGTCCATGAATTCGTGAGATCAGTGTCTGTCTTGAATCCTACCATCAGTTATTACCAACTGAAATTATAACCGATCTGACACAGGCATGGTCTTCTGTTTATGGCTCCTCCAACCGATATTTTAACAAGCCCAGGATGCTGCCATTGCCCATTTTAGCTAAATTTCTCAGCACAGTCCTAACAGGCTGTCATCGGACATCCCGCAATGGTTTCTGAGTTATTTCTAGCAGTGTTGCTGGCTGGGCCGTAGTAGCCCGATCGGTAAGGCGTCGGACTCGTGACCGGAGGGTCGAGGGTTCGATCCCAGCCTATCAAAGATCCACCTGATAAATGGTGGCTGGGGAACGCTAAAATTGTCGTGGTCACAAAGTCCTCCAAGTGAAACGATACCTCTGGGGCAAAGGGTTTGCTCAGCCCTTGGTCTGGTTCAAAAAAAAGCAGAGCGCTCTTCGGGGCCCTATCCTGGTTAAACCACGAGTTGTGGTAGGTACGGGGGACCCTGGAGTGTGTGAAGTGTTGCTGGCCCGTTAAAGCTGACAATTCTAGGCAGAAATAACTGGTTTGGTCATCAAGTACAAACAGTGATGAAGCAGTGCTAGATCCATGGTAGAAATTAGATTCTCTCAAAATACTCTTGACGCTGTGGATCTCATAATATTGAATTCCCTCGTGGATTTCACAATAGAATGACCTATACTTTCACTTTCAACTAACACTCCGAGTACAAAATCAAATCGGTTTACTGCCATATCGGGGGTTGCCAGAAACACAGCGAAACGGAACGTTTGCGCCTGTTAATAAAAATGACTGAATTTTGGGGATTACAAAAATCAAAAGGGTCTGAATTTAAATTCTGAATAAAATTGCTTTCTTCTACACGTTGAAGCAAAATTGTACACTTTTAAGGAGCACACGTACTCGTTGAAGGAAAATTGGGAACTTTTAAAGTAAAAACGGAGTCTTTCTCTGTCAGCGTCGATAAACATTCCAAGCTTATGGACAGTGGTCCATCCAAAATGTTGCTGGCTGAAATTTGCTCTGAAGAAGTCGGAGAGATATCTGATGAAACATCTGTTAGAAGCATATTGGGTGTACCACGAGTTACAATTCCGCAAAATTGTTATCCTAGGAAAAATGTCATTTCTGTCTTTAATGTTAAAAATATTTCATTTAATTTACCGAGTATTTTTCTTAGCATTCTCTACTGGTTTATAAGTTTTGTGTATAAATATTGGTTTCAATATTCACATTGTCAGAGCAAAGTTACAGTTTATATCTCTTACCACCACACATTGCTGTTGCGGAAGAATAATCAAGAAAATTCAACATTACAGCCTTAAAGCATAGGGTGGAACAGATAATTTTAATTGTATTATGACTTTTTTCCACGATAATGTAGTTTGAAGGAATGAAGTACCTGATTAAGGATTTAAAATAAGTGTTTTAAATTAATAATATTCATCTCTTAATATAAAAGTAACAAATACGTACTCTACTTACACCCCTGTCATTGTTTTCAGTTACTTCAAGTATTTTTCATAATAAAGTTTTTGCTTTTCTTTTTGGTTTCCTGTGAAACTAGAGTTTTAACAGTATCGTCGTTATTCTTTTGAATGAGATTTATGTTCAAGCAAAAAAATAAAATAAAATAAAGAGTACCGTTACCGAACCTTTTTACAGATTTAATGTTTTCTTCAAATTTAAGATCTGCTGATAGTCCTGCAGACAAAAATTAAGAACTAGATACTGTTCCTATTAAAGATAAAACCTTGTAAATGTTAGCTTCAAAGCTTCTTAAGTAAAACATTACCTTATTGACATCTTGATCATCTTGGTAGTACGAGTACGTGTGCCCATCGTAACTGTACAGAATCTGGTAGGACGTCACCCACTCTTTTGAATGTTCACTTCCCTTCGTCACCACACCGTAAACAGTTCGTACTTCGCTCAAATTGACTTCAACAAACTGCTTCTCGTTGGAGTCCATGGGTGTCCAGGCAATCTCAGATCCTACCAAAGTAAAGCATTGATTAAATTACAAAGGTTTTCACAAGATATTTAAGCAATGTGTTGCAAGGCCCCCCCCCCCCCGTTACACATTTTACTGAATTTCTGCCCATACTTTTTGTTTTTAGAGTTAAACAATTTGTCGTAACATTCTCGAAATTTTCATACAACTACTTGACAGAAAGCTTGGATGTCATTACTAATGTCAGTAATGTATGCTCGCATGAGATTCTAGGTGCAGTACTAGTGAAAGAAACGATCAATTCATTCAATAACTGATAGTGTTGTGTAAAACAATAGATTATTTGAAACTAAAAACCGACTGTTCCTCAAAAGCAAGAAATCGGACTGAAGTTGAGAAAAATATGTTATCTGAGACGCTCAAACTACACCATTTACGGTATTATTAGTATACCAGCATAATTATAAGTACACCATTTACGGTAAAGAAGAGGAATAGGTCCATTCCATGAAAAAGCCGCCATCTTGTCCTGCACTTGACACTCTTGTATTGTGAGTGAAAATACATTGAAAATTAGTGATTTTAAAGGGTACTGAACGAAATTTTAATGGTTAACTAATCAAAAACTAGTGTAGGCTTTCTTAGGTAGAAAACTTGGTTTATTATCATTTAAAATTCCTACTTTTTAATGAAATTCATGAGCGTCACACGAAGGACAAACGGCGTTTGAGGAATTTCCTAATAGCTTAACCTCTTACATTTCACCTTTGTTTGCCAGTTACACGGTGCGAGTTTTCAGAATTTAACTCTATGTGAGCTTAAATTTCGAATGCAAAGGAATAAGCTCCTACCTGTATAGAGAAAGAGAATAAAATGACTTCCTATCTGTAAAAGAAAAGAGAATGACATCCTAGCAATACAGGAAGAAAGATAATGAGCTCCTATCTACAAGAAGAGCCTAGGTGTCAAACTATCTGTACAAGCAGATTAAAGAAATGGTCTAATATTCGTAAGAATTGGGAATAACATCCCATCTGTGACACCAGACTTATAACTTACAAAGTATTCCATAACCCTTAAGTTCACGTAAGTTTATTGTCGAAATAAAAGCACATAAAGTACCTATTCGAATAGCATGTGGTCCTGTTGAAGGGGAGTAACTGCTCGATGCCTTGATGTTAGCGTCAGGTAAAGGAGGGACTCCATCTATCAGATGAGCAAATTCCGAGCAAGGATCTGAAAATTGGAAAAAGTTTTTAGTTATTGAAGTATTTTTATAGACAAGTACTTGCTTTATAACGGTGAATAAACCACTCGGTCATTAAGTTACTTTTTCACTTCAAGTCTTTCTTCTTGATTTGTTTGTACAATGTGATGCAATATTTCGAAGAAGGAAATTAATCATATGTTAATGAAGATATTTTGATTCATTGTGACTCCTGCTTTGTAGCCTAAAGCTCCAAAAGTTTACAAAAAAAAAAAAAAAAAAAATCCTTTTAGCTCAAGTAATTGTACGTATTGTACTTTGATACTTGTACATTTCAAAAGGTGGATATTTACCATGTGCTTCCGTGCATGTGACAAGTATCAGCATTTACTTTTAATTTTTTCAAGCATTCTTAAATGTACGCATATATGTATATGTAAAACACCGCGGCATTGCTAGAAAGTTCAGAAAACACGTGACATTTGATGGACATTTCTCAGCTGAAAACAAATGTAAATGAGCTAGCAATTTCATTTACATCATTCTAACTTATTTGAAGTACTTAAGCATAAATTACGGTACAAATTATAAATTTTCGTTACTTGAAATTTTTTTTGAAAATCGAATTGAAAATTCCAACTTAATCACTCATTTTATTTTATATGCTCTTCTGTTTCATTTTTATGTATTCACTTTTGAAACAGGACACAACTATACCTTTACTTACAAATGAGTTTAAATGGAAAACATTTGATACATGTTAAGAAGAATACATGTTGTTGGACTTTTAAAGAAATGAATTATCATTGAAGGTAAAGTAAAAGTTTTTCGAATTAAAAAAAAATCCCGTAAAGAGTGACATTATACTCATAATAAACACAGAAATGTGCAGCAAAACTGAAAGTTTGAGGAAAATTGCATACGCTAAGTCCAGTGTGGCTGAAAGATATTTATTAACATGGAAATATACTTACGGACATAAAGTGGAGTTGTTGTTTTTATTCGAATAGGCACTCGTGTCGTCTCGTCACCTAAAATTTTGCAAAATTGATTAACACTATCTTTATGTGATTTCTAAAGCAAAGAGTTAACTTGTTTAATAAAAAAAAAATGAAAACATAATTTAGGTAAGAAACGAACTAAATAAAAATATTTACATGGAAAAACCAAATCAAGAATTTTATATAGCATTTGTGTAAAATAACACAATATTTTAAGAATCTATGAAAATTTCGACGAGTTTGAAAAACTCTAGGTATACGAGCATCTTTTATTTTTAAACATATTTATGAATATGCAAAACACCACCAGTTCGTTTATTCCATCTATGGACTGCAGTTTCGTGCTTATTATGCACTCATCAGCACGGAATAGGAATTACACGAGCTTGAGGCAGAAATCCTTATAAGCCTTAGCGCTGGCTTAGGGGCGGTTATTTACTGATATTTATAAACAGTTTTAAATTATGTACTCATTAAGAAGCAAATCAACAGCTGCAAGGTAAAACAAGGAATAATTTTGAGCCGTTGACAGTTTACTTACCACACGCACAAAAGTATCTTATTTTATAATCTTGACACTTTCCGTCCGGCTGGTTCCGGTTTAGGCATCGAAATCCGGTACTGAGGTCACAAACTAATTTTTCTTCGTTTGTGTCTTTGTAATCCTTCCCAGTTTTGGAATCTTGACACTCTATCGCTGTTATTCTTCCCTAAATTTAAAGGAAGAAGTTGATGCGATGGAGGAAAATGTAAAAATGTCAGTTTGAACTCTCACTTGTTGGTTACACAAAACAGTAGAAAAATATGGCAAACATTCTTATTTGAAGCATCGTTTTAAAACACGTTGCGTAGTGCTTTCCTTTAAAGCCATTTTCCTTATAAAGTTAGCTATTTTCTACGGTAATTTAGTACGGTAAATTAACTATTTTCTACGGTGAACAAAGAACTCAAGTAACAGCTCAAAACTTGTATTTTTATATTTTATTTTATTTTTTTCTCTTTTTACAGTACAGAGTTGTGATTGTTACAACAGTTTGAAAGATTAACACCAGTTTTTAATTTTAAAGCGATAATCGTTTGTCATACTAAACTAAATTTATGACAAAAAATAATAAAATACATGATTCATTTAATAAAATATAGGATTCGTTTAGACGTTAATAAAATATATGATTCATTTAGACCAGTGGTTCTCAACCTTTTCACGGCTAACGCCCCCTTTAAGAGTGAAAATTTTGCCAACGCCCCCCCCCCCCTTTATGTTAATAGTGAGAGGGTTTGCGAAAAGAGGTAAAAATCTTGAAATAATTTCCTTCCAGAATTTTACAAAACGGTTAAACAACATACATTTTTTCTCAGTAGACATTATTATATGTAGAATTAAAATGACGGATTTAGAAATTAAAAAAATCTAGGTTTAAAAAATATTCTAATTTCAAAAGAATAGCAAATAAAATGAAATGGAATAAAAATAAACAAGCAAAAAGAAATGTTCACTCAAAATATAAAGGAAACAACGAGATGAAATAAAAATTAACATGCAAAGCATTTTTTTAATCATTCAAAATATGAAAGGAACACTCAGAAATATATGTCAGTGAGATATTTGTTCTTGGTGGTTCAAAGCCAATTTCCTCAGGCGGCTTAATATTTTTTGTGAGGTGAAGGCGCAAGTCCCCTCTTGCGACAATTTGGAGTCGATTTCTCTTTTTTGTAACTGGGTCGGTGATAGCACTGAATCTTCGTTCGACGAGGTAGAAAGAGGGGAAGGTTATTAAAAAATTTTTGACGATAGCCCACAGTACAGGCTAAAGGCAATGTTTCCTTGCAGACCAAATCCTACATTGCTGTTAATAAACATGCTGTTAACATTCTGGAAAATAGCTTTCAAAGTTTCATTGGTTGAAAGTTCAACCAATTCTTCCTGATACTGACTATCTGATGTCTCAATGTTTTTAAAAGGGCTGATGACCCATTGAGGAACGTTCAGAGAAAAAATATCCTCAAAGCACTAGGTCTTTGTGCAAAGATTGAAGGTGTCGGCAATAAACGTGAGCTTCATCAAAGGAGATTTCATTAAAAATAAACCATGAAAGTAAATGAATGAAATGAGCAAAAGCCAAAGTGAAAATACTGAGCTCAAACCAAACAGTCAAAGTGGACGGGCACTTTAAGCATTGCAGTACGGTTGGCATTTAAAAATTTAGGAAAATAACCAAACCAATTAAAATAAGCAACTTGCACGAATATTCGCGCCCATCCTGATATTTTGAATATCTTTGGGGGAGATTTATTTTTCCACAGATGCTAAGCTAACTTAAGAGAACGTGGTGAAAGAAACTTACAAAAGTAAGAAAAAAAAAACAAAAAACAAATCGATGACGTTTAATGTTCTGCCTAAAACGCTACTAGTGGAAAACACTCGAATGCAATTGTGATTTTTTTGCATTATTTTGAAACCCCCATTAAATGCTAGCAATAAACATTAAAATCTGGTATTCTACTCTTGGAATTGTTCAGTCTGAAAACCAGTTTCGTTTAGCAACAATCAAAGCAGACGACTAAAACTTGAGAACTTAATTTTACCATTTTCACCTACAGATTAAGGACGGTATTTTTTATATGCATGATAATTACTAAGTAAAATAAAGATGCATTACTAGAAAATTATATAAAGCTGTTCGAAATAACATTGTAATAGTAGAAAGAATCAATCAACAATTCGACTAAAAAATGACCAAACGATGATGTGGCTAATGCTTTTGAATTTCATCTAGCTATATGTGATTGAAATTAGTCAAATTGGCTGATTATAACTGCAATTAATTGTAGCATTTCTCTCATTAAGTAGCTCTTCATTAAGTAGCATTCGCTTTCAAGGTTGTCGCATGCAAAATATCACTAAAAAGCCAAATCGCTACCAAAAAAAAAAAGAGAGAGAGAAGGAAAAAAAAGCAAAAAAAGCTAAACTATTTTTAAAGTAAAACAAGGCACCTTAGAAAAACGTAAAGAAATGAGCTTAGAGATTCCAGGACAGATAAATTGATTTATTGGTGGCACAAATAATTCAAGTTGGATTAGTGATTTAATCCAACATTTAATTTTGATTTTTAAAATTAAAAAAAATTCTATATATTATTTAAATCTTATTCATTTATCTTCCTATGACCTCAAATTTTCTCACCGCTCCCCTATCGCCCAAAATATACTCACCGCCCCCCTACTGCCCAAAACATGTTCACCGTCCCTCAGCATCTTCCCACCGCCCACAGGGGGGCGGTACCGCCCCGTTGAGAACCACTGATTTAGACGTTAATAAAATATAGGATTCGTTTAGACGTTTATAAAATATTCGATTCATTTAGACGTTAATAAAATATAGGATTCGTTTAGACGTTAATAAAATATATGATTCATTTAGACGTTAATAAAATATATGATTCATTTAGTTAAGACATGCAATTCGGTCATAATATAATATGACCGGCTCACTAAAAGTGAGGTTTATTGTCATGGAATATAAGCAATTTTATGCAATAGATACTGAATAATTATATTTTCTTTTATATAAAACCGCTATGTGATTTGGATAGCAATTTTTCAACTAATAAGAAATTAACTGTAATCTAATCACAGAACAATTTGCTCATACGAATATGCACTTCGATCAACGGAAAAAATATGAATACAACTACCAAGTATGTATTACTTGATTGGAGAGACAGTTCTTTTTCTTATAACTGTCAAGCGTGCCTGTCATTAGCATTTGTCTCATTATTTCGCTATTTGATCAACGTAGCAATTTGTCAACTAAGAATTACCAAGTATGAGCTAGTCAGACAGTAAGTTTTGTGTTGTTAGTGTCCTCACCGATAGAAAAAAAGACTTTATCCACTAAGAACAATCTAATGTGTGCAAGTCAAAGGACAGTTTCAAATGACAGAAACTAGTTATAATTACTTGTAAACAGAATCCTTCAGTTTGCTTCAATATATGTGGTCGAGTAGTTTCTCTATCACCATTTTTAAGACCTTTTCTTGGACGGCTTTTATTTATCCAATCAGACCAGTACGCACAAGGAGCAGGTGTTGTAATGATGCCAGTTGTAGATTTTTCAGATGTTTGAGTCACGTAAGGCGTAATAATTTTCCTTACTTCGTATGCTAAGAGAAAGAGATAATACTTGTAAAAACATAAATAATTACACAGGTCTGCAAAAAAAAAAAAAAAAAAAAAAAAATCGAACAGATGCATGGGATGTTTTGACTGATTTTAATATTTTTCGGTGTGCTGAATCCGAATATGAGCTTCATTTTTTTCCCATCACGTACAGATTTTTGGCAATACGTGAGGACTTTATTTTCAAAGTCGGAAAAAAAAGTTACAAAGAAAATCATGTATTTATTTAAAAAAGCTTTACAATTTTTTACTCATTACAACACCTTTTAAAAAGTGGATCACATTTAGTGTTTACTCCTTTTTGCGGTAAAACCATTTTTTCCTTTTTATTGATACTCCTATTGGTGCACTTTCGCTGGTTGGGCCTCGATGTTTCGCGCTTGAGCATTCAAAAGTAGTATGACATCATATTTACATCCCACTTTCCTTGGTAACGTCTCTCTATGTCTTTCACATCTCGATGTAACCTCTCATCCTGTTCCTCACTAAAGTCACCAAGGTTTTTTAGGAAAATAGTCTACATGTGAATGTAGAAAATGGATTTTTAAACTCATGTTACAGTGCTGAACTTTGAAGGCAGCCAACATCCTCTTAACGGTGTTTTCAGAGCCATAGTCTTTGCTACTTCCCAAAAACTTTTGTACTACATCCTTGAATGAGTTCTAGGCTTCTTTTTCAGTTTCATTCATTGGTTGATTCAAAAAACAATGAGTAAGATAAAAGTTTGCTTATGTCAGGTCCTGTGAATATTCCCTCTTTCAATTTAGCTTCAGAAAACTTCGGAAACTTCGAACAAACATATTTGAAAGTCTCCATCTTTTAACAAACCCTCAATAAATTGCTTCATCAGTCCTAATTTGATGTGAAGATTTAGAAACAGCACTTTTTCACGATCAACCACTATACTGCCCAACGTGGAATACCACGACTAGCCCTAGCACCTTTGACGATTTTTATTTTAAAAAGGGGTGTGTACTTGATAAAAAAATGCACCATGGCAGCATTTCTGTTTATTCTTAAAAAAAAATTATTTCCTTTGATCTGATAAGATAGCGGAATAAATTAAAAAAAACCTACAATAGAAACCAATACGTTTAATAATAGAATCCAACAAAAAATAAACAAAAAAAAAAATCCTCCCACATTCTTTATCTCTCTTATCACTATCACCCTTATTTTAATAAAATCCTCAATAGTGCAGGAACCCAGTGCAACATATTTGAACCTGATCAATGTGGCTCTGTGGGTGAGTGTAGCAGGCCTGTTTTCACTTTTCCCCATCTAAATCTCAACCTCGCTCTCCCCCCCCTTTTTTCCGGTTTTTATAACTGTAGGTACTCTTTGAATATCAAAGAAGCAAATAAGAAAAACTATTTGCAATAAACATTTTTCTAAATCATACATTAGTAGAGAATTTTTTTCAGTTAAATAGAGGTAAAATGGTACATTACCACACTCAGTACACACGTTTTGCGGAAAAACTGTACGTGATGGACAAAAATGGAGGTCATTTTCGAATTCAGCACACCGAAAAACATAAAGAACACTCAAAATATCCCATGCAGTTTTTTGGTTGCAGACCTGTGTTATCACTCATTCATCAAAATTACTGCTTTTGGGAAGCAGTTATAACATCTGATTAACTTATATATTGCTTTTTCAATGATCAGTATAATAAGACATTATAGCTCAAAGATGTTTCACGTCAACAGTTGGCATACTGCAGTTGCTTATTGTTATTTTACAAAAGAAAAAGAAAAAAAAAAAACGTAATACATAATAAAACATGTAATCCGAAAAATCAAAAAATCAACCTACAATTAGATCTGCACTGCTCAAAACAATCAGGGAGCAAGCAAAAAAGTGAAAAAACCCGTGCAAGACAGCCACGGATTGGCATACAATGAATAGTACACACGTATCAATGCGCAATACAGGAAAAAAAGACCTAAAAACGTAGGAATTAATCTTTAATTATTTGAAATTGTGGAAACAACATGAAAAAGTGATTTAGGGCAACTATTCGGTTATATGTAAAAGATCAAAAAAAGGTACTGTTTAGACATGATGCATAAGTTTTAAGAAGGCGTGTGGTCTTTTTGAACATCTAAGACTGCTGCATACCTGTTTGGTATGGATGTGATAAGGTTTTCGATGTGACTTTGGGGAATACTGGTACACTCCTCAAGAAGTGCAATCGCCAAGTCTCGGACAGTAACAGGCGATCTTGGTCGCCCAGCAATGCATCGTCCGAGCACGTCCCAAGCATGATTGATTGGATTCAGGTCAGTAGAGCACGCTGGCCATTCCATACGCTGTATTTTTTTTAACTTCAAGCATGTTCTCCATCAGACGAGCTCTCAATGGTCGAGTATTATCGTCTTGCAAAACAAAGAAATCTCCTATAGCTCCAGCGTAAGGGATGACATGAGGTCTCAGTATCTCGCTTGCATACCTTCCGCCCGTCAAAGTGCCATTCCAAATGATGTGCAGGTCCGTACGTCCGCCTATGCTGATTCCACCCCATACCATCCAACCAGCTCGTCTGTATTGTGACCTTTCACGCACGAATGAGGGGTTATTTCGAGTGCCCCTGTCCCTCTGTACCAGATCACGTCCGGTGTCACTCTCAAGATTGAATTAAGACTCGTCCGTAAACAGCACTTGGCTCCAATCATGTTGCTCCCAATCTCGATGTTCAGCAGCCCAGCTTCTTCAGGCCACACGGTGGCGTGGAGTCAACGAACTGCAGACCATTGGGCTACGTGCGTAGAGCACTCCCTCATGAAGCCGATTACGTACTGTTTGGCTGGACACCCTTCGTCCTATTGCCAAGAGCAACTGTCTTTGCAGATGCGTAGCATTCTCTATTCTGTTTCGACGGGCTGTTAACCGTCGAAACAGAATAGAGTCGAAACAGAATAACCGTCGAAACAGATACAGGTTAACAGTTGCTGTAGTGCTGAAGTGGCCCGTTGCCGACCTTGCTCAGATCGACGTCTAACATTTTATGTTTCTTGGAATCGATTCCACAGACTCGCAACACTTCTGACGACTCCAACATCATCCGCGACACAACGTAGTGTTTGCCCGGATTCCAGCCTGTATATAACATGTCATGGCATGGATTCCAGTAAATCACGTCGTTGAGATATTCTCAAAATATACTCTCCAAAAAAAAAAAAAAAGAATATATATATATATATATATATATATATATATACAAAAACTACTGCGCAATCGAATTTCACAGTTGCGGCAATAAAACGGACGTTTCTGCAACATCCCGATTTCTGCCCTTATCTCCTTTTTCTGGTTTTTGACATCATTAACTTTAATTTGCACACAATGTTTTGTTCTTTCGTTTCCTGGTAGGCTTTAAATTATGGACGATTCATTTTATGTTACTTATTGATACACATCTTTGCGTAATTTTGTTAAAGCCATGTGCTCCCCTAATTGTTTTGAGCAATGTAGTTATTAGCCTCCTGAAGTTTTTTTGTAATAATAATAGCAATTATTGAATAAATAGATGGTAATGAAGCGACAGCTTAGATTTTAGGGTGCCTTCTCATGTCTTGGCACCCGGGGTGTTAGCCCGTTCTCCCCCTCTTCAGACGGCCCTCATATTGCAAAGCAAGAGTAATATAAGCTCATCAAAATGAATGCTGGGAGACTTCAATACACATGATGTGTTATCCTTCTATTCAAACTATAAATGAGTTGCAGCATGACAGCTCTGTAGAGATGCCAGGATCAGCTTAAAAAAAAGATCGATTGATATCATATCCATGCATTTTCTATATACTAGTTCCTCCACAAGGAGCCTAACATAAATCAAAGAAACATTTACATTATACTTACGCTCTGTGACCACCGCCGGCAGTATTCTAATCCTGGTTTCAGGGGCTTGCGAGCAAGAACAAAACACACGAATTTCGTAATCTTTGCACAACAACCCTTTCGGCATCTCGCTATTCAGGCACAACATTCCGCCGTATTTGAGATTACAATGCGCGCTATTTGAGTTCCCTTCAACATCTCGGCATTCTATCTGGGTGACATTTTCCAGGTTACAGCTTATTTCTCCTTCCGCGAAGAGATCTTCAAGAAGTTCTTTTTCTCCTTCGTCGTTTGGAGTATGTAGATTTAGCCATTCTGTCCATCCGTCCTTGCATGTTGGCTCCTCAGGAGATGATGCGGCTGTTTGTTGACAAAATAAGCATAGAATTAGAAAAGAGGAATGCTTGCATATTATGAGAGCTTTAGAGAGTATGCAAATTTGGGATTCTTGAGAAATAATCACGGTAATATATATTTACCGAGTATCGCCCGCAGTATGTTGTACATACTTGGGTAAAAAAGGAAACATGGTAATACCTATTCGCAAATTTAGAGCTTCAATACGCCCTCTCGTGGTGATTTAAGAAATTATCCAAAGAGGTAAAACCTTTTGTTACTCTTTTGAGATAAAATGTAGTGAGACAGTTTGTGATTTCTATCCGATTTTGAAAGAATATAAAAGAAAAACCCATGAACTCTAATTTAAAAAATACCACTTGCGCTAAGCTTAAAATTGGGTAGTAACTATCTGGATCTGTTTGTTTTACCCATCTCGGCCGGCATTAATCAGAAAATGCAGAACTTCTTGTAGCTTATTTGAATTGCGAGTTATAATGATAGTGAATAAAAGTATTTATAACGTTTAAAAGCACAAATGAGGCGATTAAAAAGGCATACTAATTTCGCGTCGGTTCGTAGCACATAAATGGAATGAACCATGGATTGGTAGAGTTTAAAACGGCTCAGCACATGCTGACACTTCATTGATCTCACTCGTGTTCCTTTTCGTTTTAAAACTCTCCTAATCCATGGATCATTCCATTTATGTGCTAGGCACTGACGATGGGGACTATTGCCATCGAATGTAGGATGTCTTTTTAATCGACGCATTTTGTGCTTTTTTAACTTTGTAAATACTTTTATCCATCTTCTTTACAAAGTTAAGGATTTTAATACGATGATAGTTGTCAGAAGACAAAAAATGTATAAAAATGACCAGGGAATATTTGTTGATGCCAGAAAATACGTGAATTCGCTTAATAGTAATGCTTGATTTATAAATTACACTTGATCTAATATCGTCTTTACTTTTTTTAAAGATATATTTTTTGATTTTGTGTTGATTTTTTTCTATTAAACAGTTAATATCATGGTTCCTTTGTTTTACTTGAATAAATTCTCCTTAAAGTTTGGTAGTCAATTATTTGTCTGTCGATTTTTGTTTGTTATTTTAAAAAAACTGATTTCTTTCTAATTATATTTTCTCTAAAAGGAAAAACCTGGTCTTATTTTCTTACTTGAACGAGGTATTGAAAGAACAAATATTCAAAGGTAGTTTCAGTACTGCCACACTTCAGCGGTTAAAAAGACAGTTCAATTTTAAATTCAAGAAATTCCTTTTGAAACTTTGTCAAAGGAAAGTCGCATTGAGTAGATGGAAAATTTGGACGCAGCTTAAAGAGAAGATCAATAGGATTTGAGAACCGTTTCTCTCATGTGTGATGAAATAGGACCGGTGAGATTTATTTTAAAATCCGCCTACGGCGAAAAAAGAGCAAAAAACCAATAAGTCGTAGGCGCATGAGTTTACAAATAGCAGTTGTTTGAACTTCTTTCAAAGGTCAAATGGAGAGGATGCTATTTCGTGTAGTATTTGTAAAGATGAGATTTGTAGAAAAAAATGCTTTTGTGAAGGTAGTTATTAAAATTGAAAGAAAGATATGGAATAAATATTTTTCTTGAAATGTGGTGAAGAATACATTTTGTTAGACATTTAATTAAACACTTAAAAAAAGTAATAAAGTTTAATTGACGTTTGCAATTTTAAATAAAGTTTTAATTCTTGAATTCTAAGTTATTTCAAAACATCGTATTACAGAAATGTATTTTTAAATAGGTAAAGCAAACAAAAAATTGTTAAATTGCTGTTTCAGGAAAATAAAATAAGTTCTTTTTTGTTAAATGATCGCTTGAACTCGGCCAAAAACTAACAGATAAAGTCATACGTTATCGTAACTCAATTACAAATATAAATGTGTTGCTGAAAAATAAAAAATATAAATACTTTGTTCTTGTTTTTGAGTGTTTTTTTCTGGAATATGCACACAAACGAAGTATAGTACAGATTATTTTACCTACCGTTTTCGCCTCGACTTCAGAACTTATACTTGAAAGTAGTATTGATGATGTCCAAAGAATAAAACTATTTTTTACTTTTTAAAGCTATTTCCAGCTACACTTTTAAGATCGGTTCGTTTTTTTTTCTTTCCCAGAAATGTTTTTATAGCGATTCACACTTCATTATAACAGGAAAATTAATTTGGTTTTCTTTTAGTTCAGGGTAATTCCATGAGTAGCAGAATGGCAGTTTTGATAAAAAGTTGATGTGATTACAGTCAAATTATTTCCGTTAAAACTGCCATTTGTTCTGTGCACTTCATTGTTTGCAATTAAAATAGGGAGTAAAATATTAAATAAAAAACACCCCTCCCCCAATGTTCATGCAATTTGTTGCTTCGTGCGGAAATGACACTATTTTTCAAACAAAGTAACAAAACTGTCTAAGTATAAAACTATGTTTCTGTGAATCACGTTTTAGTTCAATATTTTGACGGAGAAATACTCTTAAGATTACACAAGAAGTTCTGTCAAGAACTAAACGAGCCTACTTTCCCGTACATCGACATCGGCATTCTCGCATCTGATCATTATTCTCTTGATTATCTGAGACTAAAAATTATGTCAAACATACCTTTATAGCACTTAAAGCTGATTTCTAAAAGCAAAATATACCCCTCTCATCAGATGAAATGAACACGTAAAAAGTAAATAAACGAGTAAATAAAGTTTTGTCGCACCTTTTAAAGAATGTAACTATTATAGTTCTTTCGTAGAAAAATTCCACAATCATTTTCAAAAGAAAAAAATTAATAAATAAAATGAAAGTACAAAGAACATCAAAACACATTTTATCAAAAGAAAGAAAAAAAATTCGTTAATAAAATTTCTCGAATTTTATTTTTAATCCGTTGCCAGTTGTTAAATAAAATAAAGAATAAAATGCTTTCGCGAATGAAAAATTTTTGTAAACAAAAAAAAAAAATCGTTTGCCTAAAAAAAAAATATATATATATATTTTGCCCAGTCAGTCATTTTTTTCTGAGCCTGCATTTCCGCCATGTTTGCGGAGTCGGAGTCGGAATCAGAGTCCTCACAGAAGATTTTTCAGAAAAGTACTTTACATACATTTTTTATCAAAACCGTTTTCTTACAAAGTTAGTTTGAAGGAAATCCGCCTTTAAGTTCGGAATCAACATTCAATTTAAATTTCCCAGTAGGCGCTCATGTTAAAATTTTTTTGAACGGTTCAATATTGAACGAAAAATGGTTCAAATTGAAAAGTGAAATATGGGAATGAGTCTCTCCGAGATCTTTCGAGCAAAAAAAGTTTATTCAATTCGGACGGTTCACTTAAAAGTTATTAGGTGGGGAAAGGTTGTTTGAACGGTTCAATGTTCAACGAAAAAATGTTCAAATTGAAAATTTAAATACGGTAATGAAGTATCCTTGCCGAGATCTTTCGAGCAAAAAAAAGTTTGTTTAAGTCGGACTGTTCACTCAAAAGTTATTAGGGGTGACAGCTTGTTTGAACGGTTCAATGTTGAACGAAAAATTGTTCAAATCGAAAATTTAACAAGAAGTTCTGTCAAGAATTAAACGAGCCTACTTTCCCGTACATCGATATCGGCATTCTAGCATTTGATCACTGTTCTCTTAATTATCTGAGACTAAAAATTATGTCAAACATACCTTTTTACTTTCTTCTATATCTAATATATAGAAGAAAGTATTGGTTTCGTGAAATTTTTCGAATGTCGAATTTTGACGGATTTGCACGTTTTGAGGTGTGCTGAGTCCATTTCGACTATTTTTGGAAAATGTCTGTCTGTCTGTGTGTGTGTCTGTGTGTGAGTCTGTATGTGTGTGACCAGTTTTTGTGGCCGCGCTAGAGCAAAAACTACTGAATGAAATCGAACAAAAATTTTTGCACATATGTACCACCATGTGAACTGGTGCACCTGACTTTTTTTAGCGAATTCCTCCAAGGGGGGTGGAGCAATTGCACGTGTTCTGCGCGGGGGTGATTGCTCTATCTCAGAAAGTAACCGGCGGAATCAAACGAAAATTGGTCCATAGGTAGACCCTACTGAGTACAGGTGCTGATTCAATTTGTTTGTCAATATCTCGAAGGGGGTGGAGCAATCGCACGTGTTCTGCGCGGGGGTGATTGCTATATCTCAGGAAGTAACCGGCGGAATCAAACGAAAATTGGTCCATAGGTAGACCTTATTGAGTACAGGTGCTGATTCAATTTGTGTGTCAATATCTCAAAGGGGGGTGGAGCAATCAAAAGTGCTTATTTTGTCATTGCACCTACTGTATCTCGGGAAATATTGCTGCGATTTGAATGAAATTTGGAATAACACTAACCCAATATGGAAGCAAGCATCGATTAAATTTTGGCGCCAATCGCCCAAGGGGGAGGGTGGGGTGATTTTTGCGCTTAGTCAACAATGCGAAAAATTAATTCATTAAAAAATCGCTTTCACGCTATTTAATTATCAAAACAGCTGAAAACTTTCAATGATTTGAAATTTTTAACTGTTGCCAATTTCTTTTTACTAACAAATAAAATGTTTGCAATTAATCTAAACAAGGCTTTTGCAATGATTTCCAATTTCGCTCATTGATTCTGCATTTGCAGGGTTATTACGATAATTGGGAAATTGGAGCTGTCTCCAATTACTCGGGCGAGTACGTATTTTATTTTGTAACCGGAATTCATAAGATAGATATAGAAGAAAGTTTCGTGACGGCCACGACAGCTAGTTAGCACTTAAAGCTGATTTCTAAAAGCAAAATATACCCCTCTCATCAGATGAAATAGACACATAAAAAGTAAATAAATGAATAAAAAAGTTTTGTCGCACCTTTTAAAGAATGTAACTGTTACAGTTCTTCCGTAGAAAAATTCCTCAATTGTTTTCAAAAAAAAAAAAAAAAAAAAATTAAAAGTACAAAGTACATCAAAACACATTTTATCAAAGAAAGGAAAAAAAAAAAAAGAAAAAAAAAACTCGTCCGTTGATAAAATGTCTCGAATTTCACTTTTAATCCGTTGCCAGTTGTTAAATACAAACAAAGAATAAAACATCCTTGTGAATGAAACATTTTTATTACAAAAAAAAAATCGTCTGCCAAAAATAATAATAATAATAAATAAATAAAATAAAACAAATGAATAAATAAACAAAAAATCGTCTGCACAGTCAGTCATTTTTTTCTGAGCCTGCATTTCCGCCATTTTTGCGGAGTCGGAGTCGGAATCAGAGTCCTCACAGAAGATTACTCAGAAAAGTACTTTACAAACATTATTTATCAAAACCATTTTCTTACAAAGTTAGTTTGAAGGAAATCCGACTTTAAGTTCAGGATCAACATTCAACTTAAATTCCCCGTAGGTGCTAATGTTAAATTTTTTTTCTGAAAGCATCGTGGGACAGGTTGTTTGAACGGTTCAAAGTTGAACTAAAAATTGTTCAAATCGAAAAATCAAATATGGGAATGAGCTGTACTCTCCGAGATCTTTCCAACAAAAAAAAAAGTTTATTCCATTCGGATGGTTCACTCAGAAGTTATTAGGTGGGGAAAGGTTGCTTGAACGGTTCAATGTTGAACGAAAAAATGTTCAAATTGAAAATTTAAATACGGTAATGAAGTATCCTTGCTGAGATCCTTCGAACAAAAAAAAAAGTTTATTTAAATCGGACTGTTCACTCAAAAGTTATTAGGGGTGACAGCTTGCTTGAGCGGTTCAATGTTGAACAAAAAATTGTTCAAATCGGAAATGTAAATACGGGAATGAAGTATCCTTGATAAGACCTTTCGAACAAAAAAAGTTTGTTCAAATCGGACTGTTCACTCAAAAGTTAGCATCGCGGGACAGGTTGTTTGAACGGTTCAAAGTTGAACCAAAAATTGTTCAAATCGAAAAATCAAATACGGGAATGAGCTGTACTCGCCGAAATCTTTCCAACAAAAAAAAATTTGTCCAAATCGGAATGTTCATTCAAAAGTTATTAGGGGGGGGACAGACAGACCGACAGACCGACAGACAGACAGACACACAAATTCCCCATCTCAATACCCTACTTTCAAATTTTTAATTTTTCGATATTCATTTTACCTTTTTATTTTTTTAACTTGGCGATATTTTTTGGACTTGGCGATATTTTTTTTTACTTGGCGATATTTTTTGGACTTGGCGATATTTTTTTTTACTTGGCGATATTTTTTGGACTTGGCGATATTTTTTTTTACTTGGCGATATTTTTTGGACTTGGCGATATTTTTTTTTACTTGGCGATATTTTTTGGACTTGGGACATTTTTTAGATGCATTAAGCTACTTTTAATACTTTTTTCGTCTTTCTTTTGTTTTTAACGGGAAAGTAGGCTAAAAACGGGAACGAAGTATTCTTGATAAGATCTTTCGGACAAAAAAAAGTTTATTCCATTCGGACGGTTCACTTAAAAGTTATTAGGTGGGGAAAGGTTGCTTGAATGGTTCAATGTTGAACAAAAAATGTTCAAATTTTAAATTTAAATACGGTAATAAAGTATCCTTGCCGAGATGCTTCGAATAAAAAAAATTGTTTAAATCGGACTGTTCACGCAAAAGTTATTACCTGACAGGTAAGCAACACACAGCCAAAGCTACTGAGGCTATAAAGCTGAAGTTTTTCGCACATGCTTATTTTATGGTATAAGCGCGTGCTAAGGAGGGATTTTTTGAAATTTCGATTTTAAGGGGCTGAAATGGGGTGGGGAATTTTGCGCACTTCTGATTTATATTTTTAAATGATAAATCTTAACTTAGTTACATTTTTTATTCATTGCTTTTGTACTGGCAATTTCCTTCAGATTGGTAATTGCAAGTTGTTTAATTCCTTAACTTCAAACACTTAGCTACGGTGATTTTGAACGATGTTAAGCGTATTTAAGTTGGATGCTTTTCATTTGGAAGACGAAGTTTTGATAGTTGCTATTATATATTTAAGTGTTTTTTTTTTTTTATATATCATGGAATATGCTTGTAGCTTGGGTAAAATTATGTGTGCACATTTTAATTGAACGAAGAAAGTTTTTTTATTTCGAAGTAGGAAGAGAAATTTACACGAGCTTGAAGTTAAAAATTTTTTTTTTAATAACACGAGCATACTTTATAGTACGGAAAAAACCGTGCAAGTACAGCTAGTTAAATATAATTCAATAAAAAATAAATAAAATTCATTATTAGTATTTTTCATTCGCTGAATTTGAAATGTGCTAGTACTTTTATCTATTTTGGAATCATGTTTGGATACAACAATTCTTCTTACCAGTTGCTACAGTAGACGTTATTTCAGGCTCCTTACACTCTATAGTGGTTGAGCAAATAAGAGAATTATTCAAGCACTGGCACTTTTCACAACCATTCGTCACAACTTCACCAGGCTGTAAATAATAAAGCATATTTTAGTCCTGAAAACATGCACATAATAGGGAATAAGATCAATGGATTTTAACTAATGTTTTAGAGCCCAAAATTGAGACTTTATGCTGCAGCTCTTAAACTTTCAGAAATTTTCTCTTTGTTCAGAAGACTTTAACAACTTTAAGACAGACTTTTAGACATTTTATCTAATAAGTTTTAGTCCATGCAAATCTCTAATTTTTTAGATATATTTGTACCTTGTATTCAGCCAGACTGTACATAAGCATATACAGTCCTAAACGCTTATTGCGAAAGAATATAGAGAATTTATGGGCAAAACGTAGTAGCTTCAACTATTTATCACGTTTAAGTGTGTTAAGTAGGGATGCACCGATTAATCGGCAGTACCGATTAATCGGCCACTTTGCCGATTATTAATAATCGGCAAAATCGGGCCAATTCATCGGGCAAAAAATATTTTTCAAATATTATTCTTTAAAGTATACCAACTATGATGAATTCTTTTATTAACAGTAATAATTATCCTCACAGCTGATATAAAATTTTTTAAACTAATTCTCTTACTTTGAATAAATATACATAGACAATGTTGCAGCATTTTTCATGTGGCGATAGTTTTCTCCTTAGCATAGTGCTTTTAGATAACCGCTAATTTTCAAAGAATAAAAGTAGTGAATTAAATTGCTACTAATTATTAAAAAAATATGAATTAAAAGTACTCCTAAATTAGAATGCTCACCTTAGACTTCTCCCTCCTCTTTGTTTTGAATTTTTATGTCATGTATTATTTTATGTTACATTTTATGTTACATAACAATGTGTTAATAATATTATTGAAAGTAATATGAAAATTTGTTCTAAGAAATTACATAAAATATTGAAATTATTTTGTGAAAACTAGGAAAATGGAAAAAAAATCTCTCAGAAAAATATTACTTACTGTTTCTAAACTTGGAATTGTATAAGAGAGAAAAAACAAGTGATGGAAAAATTGGTAGTAGAAAAACAATTGTCCTTATCATTAATAGGCTCAGCCGATTAATCGGCCGATTATCAACAGCCGATTAATCGGTAATCGGCCAATTTGCTTATTGGTGCATCCCTAGTGTTAAGGTAAACCTTTTATTATGAAATTTTTATTGGGTCCCAATGCCTTCGCTAGAAAGATTTCTTAAGATAAATGTATAGTTTAATTTTGTGATTACGTATGTACGAAAGTAATCGGGAAATCTCTCATTTTTCAATATTCGACGTAAACAGATTTGTTGCTATTTATCTTTATATATAAAAAATCAAAAAGAAGTAAATGAATGAATCAAATAAATAAATGTGCTTGTATTAGATTAGAAACGTCATTATAATAAGGTGCGAGTTAATTTTGAAATATATTGATAAAACATATAAATATGCTCTTCATGGGGGAAAATTAATCAAGTAAATAAGAAAATACCCAAAATTCATACAGATTTGAGTGAGATAAAAACATTCTGAAAATCCTTTTGGATTGAATAATATAAATATAATCCCTTTTTATTGTGAAGTATTTAAGTTGATACGTTGAAGTATTTTGAGTTGATGGAACGTGATTCTTCAATTCATATAAACAACATTTTTCATTCTTTTCAACAATGGGAGTTTAGAACTTAAGTCTATTATCATTTTTGAGAAAACAGTAGTTGTTTTAGTATTGAAAATCTTGAATCTAAGTAAAAAAGCAGTTTAAAGTTAGGTTTTTAAAACCTCTTAGTTACCACGCAAAGTCTTTTTTTTTTGTATTTAAAAAACAACAGTTAATTCTCTTCTTTCTGGGAAAACAAAATTTTTGCAATTTGCATCTCGAGAAAAGAAATAGATTCAATTCTTCTGTAGGCATCACAAAGAGAAAAAAAATATCCTCCCACACAGATTGAATTCCGTTAAAAAAAGAACTGCTTCATCTAAAATTCATTACAACTTTGACATTTCAAAACACAGGAAACATTCTCGGGGCTTCCCATTGCTAAGTCCTCCTGAACGCTCCGTAGTTCATCTTTAGAATTCCACCGAAAGGATTGATTTTAGAAACCGCATAATAAAATGCTTGAATCGTGTTTTCGATGCATCTCACAATGGAAATGGTTCTTTTGCATGTTGTAATTGCGTTTTATGCTCAAACGTTGAAGTTTAAATGTAAAAACAAGTGAATCTACCTCATTATTTTTTGGTGCTATTAGCGTTTAATGTTATCCAGAACTGAGAACGTAAGTGGTAAAGTCTGAAAGACCAAAACTGAACGTTTAAGTTTAGTTTTACATTTTTAACAGCAAGAACTATATGATCAAAACGGAAAAAAAAGCAATTTAAAGAAAAAATGTAGGATTGACTTCTTATCATGTAAAATAGCATTAAAATAAATAAAGAGTAAACCCTGTATTAAATAAGCGAAAAACGTTTAAGTTTCGGAATTAATTTTCATTTTAATCATGATAATTGCTACTTTGTAGCTAACTGATGTTTGCTGCTTTGTAGCGTGGTCCAAAAAGCATGACAGAATATAAACGATCATTGTGGAAAAAAGACTAATTGTTAGAATATGAAAATTGTTTTATCGAACACAGAAAGTTTTTTGTGTAACCTTAACCTTACTCTATGAATACGGTGGCAGCAGTGCTGCCTTCACTGCTGTGGAGTAACTTAACCGATCTATCTGGTGTGAGGCTACATCATGGTTATGTAACAATAGCGTAACGTTTTACCAATTTCTGACACCAGAATACCAGGTTACCAGAACTTTCTGCCAAAAGAAAGAAAAAAAAAGCATTCATCAGGGTGGAAGAGTACTCTCAATAGTTCGCTCTTTTATGTTTGGCAGGTTCATGATTTCCCAGTACCAATCAATTCCGCACAAATTCGTAAGTTATCTTAATTGAACCCGATAAGACCGAAATCCGAACAGCGAACTCACCGTCTACAGATCAAAGCAAGCGTTTTGACCCCTAGGCCGGTTAAGGCACATCTTGGTTATATCCATAAGACTTCAAGAGCTCAGCTTCAATATGTGTCTTTATGCATGCACTTCAAATAATACTCCAGCCATTTCAAAGCTTGGTGGAATTTTACACCAACTGAGTGAAACTTTTCTCCAATAGTTTTCCCAAAA